>CM065693.1:58683166-58698166 GCA_017654935.2 Phymorhynchus buccinoides
TTTCAAGACTGAAATGAATGTGGGCTAAATGTTAGGTACGTCGTCTTGATTATGAGGTAAGGCGTGATCTCTTATTCTCTAGGCCTAGGCCTTGTTGCCGGAAGTGCGATAGGCTAAGTATTGCATGCGCAGAGATGATGTGCGAATGAATACAAACAACCGTTGTCAAACTCAAAGGCGCAAATAAAACGAAACAACCAGGCCGTCAACGCACACACTCGGTACATCCATTTGTTACAGAAAATATAAGTTAACGACGTTAAAATGTACCTATTTGTACACACCTGAAGTCTTGTGTTTCTTTTTAAAGAGCGTTTTTGTATATCTAATGGAGAGTCTTCTTTCCAGTATGTATCTCCTACTCGGTACAACACAACAGTAATCTCTGCAACAAATGATTTTCTTTCTTTTGTTCCTTACCGATGTATCTGACTGCTTTGATCGTCATGACTTGAAGGCTCACGTCAAAATCAAGTATCCTGCTAACTTTAACCCTCTAACATCTTATGTTTTTTTGAGAAAACGACAACGTTAATGTTTCAGTGGAGAGTGAGAGTCTTCTTTAGTTTGAAGAGTGTGACTGAGTCAAGGTTAAAGGTTGCACAACAGTAATCTCTGCAACAAATGATTATCTTTTATTTTGTTCTTTATCAATGTATCTGACTGCTTTGATCGTCGTGACTTGAAGGCTCACGTCAAAATCAAGTATCCTGCTAACTTTAACCCTCTAACGCCTAAAATGTTTAGAGAAAATGACAACGTTAAGGTTTGAGTCAAGGTTAAAGGTCGGGGCCACGGACGCAACACACACACACACACACACACATACGCACACGCACGCACGCACGCACACGCACACACACACACACACACACACACACACACACACACACACACACACACACACACACACACACACACACACACACACACACACACACACACACACACACACACACACACAGACACACAACCGAACATGTACGATACAATAGACTCACTTTGTTTTAAAAACGACGTGAGCCAAAAAGCCGAACATGTGTATGGCCGATTAACAGACACATTGTCCCTCCATGTTATATCCCCGCCTATAGAAGAAACCCATGTGATAGTTGATAGACCATCGTACACATCAGTGAGGGACAGACTCTTCCTCCCTCCTGATGTGCCGCCAACTGTTCTTCATTCAATAAACACATGGTTCTACAACTGTACGGTCACTGTTCTACGGACTACAGCGTCAAGGTCAAAGATCAAAGTGAAGAAACTTAAAAATATTCCGCCACTGCATACCTTGGGTCATGTTGATCAAGAATATAATAGTTATGTGGGTGTACAAGGTGAGCAAATCAAGGTCAAAGTCATCAAGATAGTTAGTGCTTCGTACCGCACATGACCTTGAGCCTGTCTACCAACCTGCCAAATCTGAAGACTGTAACTACAAAAATGTGAAAGCTATGGCTAAAGCTCCAACTTGGCACGTTCTTTACCAATGTCATTGACCTTGATGTGTACCCAATATTCGGTATCACCATAAACCAACGCACCCACACACCAAGTTTGAACATGGCAAGTCCAACGATGAGAAAGATTACGGCCACGAGAAGAAGTAAATGCTTTCAAGGTCAAGCTACAAGGTCAAGGTCAGCACGATTATGCATTCTCCCCAGACGCCTTCTATTTATAGTGATACACCGCCACACAAAATTTGAAAGGCATTATGTCCAGCAGTTCGCGAGATATAGCAAGGACAGACAGACAGACAAACAGACAGAGACGAACGAAAACACTCTGTGAAACAGGGAGGGGGTAAAAAGGTTGGAGATAGAACAATGCAAAGAAAAACGCGGAGTAAGAGGGATTTGGAAACAAACACAGGTCAGGTAGTCATCAGAGCGTCTTAGACAGCCAACACGGGTATTAAGTAGAATGTACGTTAGACTAACCTCCCCAAACGAGTGGCCGTTTAGCCTACTTTACACACTACTACCCGTGTTGACTGTCTGAGACACACTCATGACGACTGGACCTGGAGACAGTGTGACTGGGAGGTGGGGTGGGGTCACAGCGGATGTGTCATGCCGTTCGGAGGGCCGGTCATTTATTATACCCTTCACTGCTTCCCTAAAACTGCCTGGTGTGCTTGTCTAAAATGAAAGAAGAAGAAGAAGAAGAACAATGCCTTTTAGTGACATGGATTGTAAAGCAGTGTGGTGCCGAGTGGCTACTCCCTGTCTCTCTCCCTCTCTCTCTCTCTCTCTCTCTCTCTCTCTCTCTCTCTCTCTCTCTCTCTCTCTCTCTCTCTCTCTCTCTCTCTCTCTCTCTCTCTCTCTCTCTCTCTCTCTCTCTCTCTCTCTCTCTCTCTCTCTCTCTCTCTCTCTCTCTCTCTCTCTCTCTCTCTCTCTCTCTCTCTCTCTCTCTCTCTCTCTCTCTCTCTCTCTCTCTCTCTCTCTCTCTCTCTCTCTCTCTCTCTCTCTCTCTCTCTCTCTCTCTCTCTCTCTCTCTCTCTCTCTCTCTCTCTCTCTCTCTCTCTCTCTCTCTCTCTCTCTCTCTCTCTCTCTCTCTCTCTCTCTCTCTCTCTCTCTCTCTCTCTCTCTCTCTCTCTCTCTCTCTCTCTCTCTCTCTCTCTCTCTCTCTCTCTCTCTCTCTCTCTCTCTCTCTCTCTCTCTCTCTCTCTCTCTCTCTCTCTCTCTCTCTCTCTCTCTCTCTCTCTCTCTCTCTCTCTCTCTCTCTCTCTCTCTCTCTCTCTCTCTCTCTCTCTCTCTCTCTCTCTCTCTCTCTCTCTCTCTCTCTCTCTCTCTCTCTCTCTCTCTCTCTCTCTCTCTCTCTCTCTCTCTCTCTCTCTCTCTCTCTCTCTCTCTCTGTCTCTCTCTCTCTCTCTCTCTCTCTCTCTCTCTCTCTCTCTCTCTCTCTCTCTCTCTCTCTCTCTCTCTCTCTCTCTCTCTCTCTCTCTCTCTCTCTCTCTTGCTGCCCCCTCCCCTTCTCTCTCTACCAATTGGGGTATTTCGATCAATAACATGTGTTTGCTTGAACGTCTTCTTCTCTAATGAGTGGACAGAGAACATAGGAGCACTATTCATCCATTGGTCTAGTGGACAGATAACATAGGAGCACTATTCATCCATTGGTCCAGTGGACAGAGAACATAGGAGCACTATTCATCCATTGGTCTAGTGGACAGATAACATAGGAGCACTATTCATCCATTGGTCTAGTGGACAGAGAACATAGGAGCACTATTCATCCATTGGTCTAGTGGACAGATAACATAGGAGCACTATTCATCCATTGGTCTAGTGGACAGATAACATAGGAGCACTATTCATCCATTGGTCTAGTGGACAGATAACATAGGAGCACTATTCATCCATTGGTCTAGTGGACAGATAACATAGGAGCACTATTCATCCATTGGTCTAGTGGACAGATAACATAGGAGCACTATTCATCCATTGGTCTAGTGGACAGATAACATAGGAGCACTATTCATCCATTGGTCTAGTGGACAGAGAACATAGGAGCACTATTCATCCATTGGTCTAGTGGACAGATAACATAGGAGCACTATTCATCCATTGGTCTAGTGGACAGATAACATAGGAGCACTATTCATCCATTGGTCTAGTGGACAGAGAACATAGGAGCACTATTCATCCATTGGTCTAGTGGACAGATAACATAGGAGCACTATTCATCCATTGGTCTAGTGGACAGATAACATAGGAGCACTATTCATCCATTGGTCTAGTGGACAGAGAACATAGGAGCACTATTCATCCATTGGTCTAGGGGACAGATAACATAGGAGCACTATTCATCCATTGGTCTAGTGGACAGATAACATAGGAGCACTATTCATCCATTGGTCTAGTGGACAGAGAACATAGGAGCACTATTCATCCATTGGTCTAGTGGACAGATAACATAGGAGCACTATTCATCCATTGGTCTAGTGGACAGAGAACATAGGAGCACTATTCATCCATTGGTCTAGTGGACAGATAACATAGGAGCACTATTCATCCATTGGTCTAGTGGACAGAGAACATAGGAGCACTATTCATCCATTGGTCTAGTGGACAGATAACATAGGAGCACTATTCATCCATTGGTCTAGTGGACAGATAACATAGGAGCACTATTCATCCATTGGTCTAGTGGACAGATAACATAGGAGCACTATTCATCCATTGGTCTAGGGGACAGAGAACATAGGAGCACTATTCATCCATTGGTCTAGTGGACAGATAACATAGGAGCACTATTCATCCATTGGTCTAGGGGACAGAGAACATAGGAGCACTATTCATCCATTGGTCTAGTGGACAGAGAACATAGGAGCACTATTCATCCATTGGTCTAGTGGACAGATAACATAGGAGCACTATTCATCCATTGGTCTAGTGGACAGAGAACATAGGAGCACTATTCATCCATTGGTCTAGTGGACAGATAACATAGGAGCACTATTCATCCATTGGTCTAGTGGACAGATAACATAGGAGCACTATTCATCCATTGGTCTAGTGGACAGATAACATAGGAGCACTATTCATCCATTGGTCTAGTGGACAGATAACATAGGAGCACTATTCATCCATTGGTCTAGTGGACAGAGAACATAGGAGCACTATTCATCCATTGGTCTAGGGGACAGATAACATAGGAGCACTATTCATCCATTGGTCTAGTGGACAGAGAACATAGGAGCACTATTCATCCATTGGTCTAGTGGACAGATAACATAGGAGCACTATTCATCCATTGGTCTAGTGGACAGATAACATAGGAGCACTATTCATCCATTGGTCTAGTGGACAGAGAACATAGGAGCACTATTCATCCATTGGTCCAGTGGACAGATAACATAGGAGCACTATTCATCCATTGGTCTAGTGGACAGATAACATAGGAGCACTATTCATCCATTGGTCTAGTGGACAGAGAACATAGGAGCACTATTCATCCATTGGTCTAGTGGACAGATAACATAGGAGCACTATTCATCCATTGGTCTAGTGGACAGATAACATAGGAGCACTATTCATCCATTGGTCTAGTGGACAGATAACATAGGAGCACTATTCATCCATTGGTCCAGTGGACAGATAACATAGGAGCACTATTCATCCATTGGTCTAGGGGACAGAGAACATAGGAGCACTATTCATCCATTGGTCTAGTGGACAGATAACATAGGAGCACTATTCATCCATTGGTCTAGGGGACAGAGAACATAGGAGCACTATTCATCCATTGGTCTAGGGGACAGATAACATAGCAGCACTATTCATCCATTGGTCTTGGGCATAAATGGAATGAGGACATATTTTTAGTTCCCGAGCGAAGCTTCCGGAAGTATTGTTTTTGTTTCATCATCCGTGCGTCCGTGCGTCCGTCCGTGCGTGCGTCCAGCCGCGTTTTCTTGAAAACCATTCAATCATTTTAATCATTTTTATTGTACACGTTTTATAGGATATTTATTTAAGAAGAAAATTTAGATAGCGCTTCACTTTTAAGCTCTAAGCGCTTTATTAGCTACCGACTGATTGCTTTAGTGTTATTATAAGGTCAAGGTCATGTGATTAAGGAGTTCAACCTCCAAAACGCTTAATCGTTATAAATATCTCGCGAACTTGTGCACGTATATCAATGCGGTTTTTTCCACAACGTTTTTTGATAAAAGGGCTATGCTATTATAATCATGAATTTGTCTGTGCGCTTGTGCGCGCGAATCACGGGGTTCAAACCCCAAAGCCGCATCTCAAGAACTGTTGCATGGAATCGCTTCACATTTACTGTGGTGATGCATCACAGTACGCAGTAGGTCCCATACAAAAATAATAACCATGCTGACCTTGACATTGAAGCTTGAAGCTTGACCTTGAAAACGTACATTTATTCTTGTGGCCACATCTTTCACATTGTTGGACTTTAAAATGTTCAGATGTATTTGCTTACAGTAATTCCGAATAGTTAGTACAAGAAATGTCAAGGTCAAGGTCACAGCGGTCATAGTCTGTCGATAGGACCATCTGCAACCGGTTATTTACAGCCACACGTTTTTGACACATTTATTATTGATTCATTGTTTTGGCAATTGCTCAGTTTTTTTCACTGGAGCGCAGATGCGTCATGCTGCTGCTATGTGCCCAAGTTGACCCGCTCGGGAACTTATCTGCCGCTCGGCGATCCGCTTGTTGTTGTTTTTTTAATTATGGTTTTGGTTGTATTGATGTGTGTGTGTGTGTGTGTGTGTGTGTGTGTGCGTGTGCGTGCGCGCGTGCGTGTGCGTGTGCGTGCGTGCGTGCGCGTGCGCGTGCGCGCGTGCCTGCGGTTTTTGATTTATAAAACAACACACCAAAAAAACCCACCCCACCTACAAATAGATTTAATCTAAAGCTAATAAATATTGCATACGTAAACATACATCGTTGTTTGAGTGAGTGTACTTCTGAGCCATCATTCTGCATAGCATACACCTGTGTGGAGACAGAAACATACAGAACGGTGTGCTCTTTACTGTACTTCTGAGCCATCATTCTGCATAGCTTACACCTGTGTCTGTGTGGAGACAGAAACATACAGAACAGTGTGCTCTTCAGTGTACTTCTGAGCCATCATTCTGCATAGCTTACACCTGTGTCTGTGTGGAGACAGAAACATACAGAACAGTGTGCTCTTCAGTGTACTTCTGAGCCATCATTCTGCATAGCTTACACCTGTGTCTGTGTGAAGACAGAAACATACAGAACAGTGTGCTCTTCGGTGTACTTCTGAGCCATCATTCTGCATAGCTTACACCTGTGTCTGTGTGGAGACAGAAACATACAGAACAGTGTGCTCTTTACTGTACTTCTGAGCCATCATTCTGCATAGCTTACACCTGTGTCTGTGTGGAGACAGAAACATACAGAACAGTGTGCTCTTTACTGTACTTCTGAGCCATCATTCTGCATAGCTTACACCTGTGTCTGTGTGGAGACAGAAACATACAGAACAGTGTGCTCTTTACTGTACTTCTGAGCCATCATTCTGCATAGCTTACACCTGTGTCTGTGTGAAGACAGAAACATACAGAACAGTGTGCTCTTCAGTGTACTTCTGAGCCATCATTCTGCATAGCTTACACCTGTGTCTGTGTGAAGACAGAAACATACAGAACAGTGTGCTCTTCACTGTACTTCTGAGCCATCATTCTGCATAGATTACACCTGTGTGGAGACAGAAACATACAGAACAGTGTGCTCTTCGGTGTACTTTGTAGGTGTCGGACATTCCTACTAAGCTCGCCCGTGGTTGGAAGCTGGCCAGCTGGGTCTGCTATTCCACGGATATCAACTATAATAACTGTGACTATACTAAGGGTGCCTGTTTGTTCACGACAAGCCCCAAACCATTTCCTTATCAGTTATCCTTTCCTAGATTCCGCTAGAGCAGGGCAGACATGCTGCCGGTCAGTGCATCCAGTCAGTGAGGGTGCAACATATAGGGGAAAACGGGGTAAAAAGCCCATGGGCGGGTAAGAAGCCCATGCCAATTATCCCATGAAATAAAGCAAATTTCGGTCAAATTTGCCCATGAGACGAATGCTAAACATTAATACTCGTCTCATGGGCAAAATGTGACTGACATTTGCTTTTTTTCATGAGATAATTGGCATGGGCTTCTTACCCACCCATGGGCTTTTTACCTCGTCTTACCCTACTACATAGGATTCCTGGTCTAATCTTCTTGGTATCACTACCTGCTCGCTGTTTCTGTTTTAGCAGAGCGTGTGTTCAGGGGTTTATGCCAGAACACGCTATAACGAAAGGAACTAAGAATCCTGATAGCGCCTCTTTCCCCCCAAGCAGCGATATTTGTTTGAACCCCAGAACATGTCAACAGTTGCCAGTTACAGCAGATGAACATTATTGGAAGAAGAGGAGAAGAACACATGGAACAAAAATGGGATGGTATATCAAACTGTTCAGCTTGTTTAGCTTATTTCCACGAGAGATAGATGACAATTCACAGTGAACGGGAGAGACAGGGCAGAATGTGAACAGGGCGAAAGGAGACAGGGCGAAATGACATGGGTTGACAGGTGGAAACGACACTGCCACTGCGCGATGCGGGGGTGATGACGTTTTGTTCACCCCGACACTGACACTGCGCGAAGCAGGCCGAACAAAAAACATCTCTCTCTCTCTCTCTCTCTCTCTCTCTCTCTCTCTCTCTCTCTCTCTCTCTCTCTCTCTCTCTCTCGCCCGAGCACTCAAAAGCCTTCTTACCCCCGGACAGGTTGCTTTCACCTCCCAGACATTATTAGCAGGAAATAAACAGCTACCTCAAGGGCTTGCCACGCCAGCCGGTGTTACCAAATAAGAGTATTGATGTCCTAGAAGTAAATCCTCCGGTCTGGAACAGACACATATGGGACATCTGTAGATGTAAAGATGGTGGGAACGATCCTGGAGACAATGACCAGAGGAAGCGCGCAACACCAGTAAAGCCCCGAATGCTTAGCAATACAGATGTGCATTATGATGAATAATCCAAAACCAGTAGTAGTAAATCTGTTTAACGTCCTCCGGTAGATGTAAAGATGGTGGGAACGATCCTGGAGGCAATGCACGAAGGCCGTGCAACACCAGTAAAGTCCCGATCTTGTTTAACAATAGAGACGAAGTATATATTGATGTTCTAAGACACTCTGTTATCTTGATGTTTAAGCTATGGGAGTCTGTTCAGCTTTTGTTAGCTTTGTGATTGATGGGTCGACGTTTTCTTTGGTATTGTCCACCACACACATACAAACGCGCGTATGCCGGTGAACGCATGCAGTCATAAACATACCATCAAAACTGCCCGCACGCGTCAGTACACACAACACACACGCACTCACACGTATGTACACATACGCGTGCGCTCTCATACGCGAGCAAGTACATACGCAGCCGTACGCGCACTCGGACCCAGGCACGCAGCCACGCACACAAATTCAAACGCGCGCGCGCATTAAGACACACATACACGCGCACTTAAATGCACGTGCGTGTGCATACAGACACGCGCACGTGAATGCTCAAATCATCAACAATTTTGTAATCACCACCACCACCATCATCATCATCATCATCATTATCATGTCATGACAGAGAGAGAGGATACGAATACGAATATGCATACGGATGTTTAATGAGGGTAAGCTCAAGCTACTTTATACCATGCCCTCGAGGGGAAAAGAAAAAGCAATATAACGAGAGAGAGAGAGAGAGAGAGAGAGAGAGAGAGAGAGAGAGAGAGAGAGAGAGAGAGAGAGAGAGAGAGAGAGAGAGAGAGAGAGAGAGAGAGAGAGAGAGAGACAGACAGACAGAGGCAGAGGCAGAGGTGGCCTGTGGATGGTTGTGATGGATCTGTCCCCACAGGCCAGACACAAAAGAGAGTGTCAAGTTGTTGTGAGCGTAAATGTTAGAAACAGGACGCGGTGACATGCTCGTGTAACGTCTGTCACTGCGGAAGATTTGTGTGGTCACATTACCGCCAAGTTCTGTGGATGAGAAGATCCGTTTAACGTCCTCTGACCTGGAACAGGTAAATGTGGGACTTTGTTTTAGCAATAAAGATAGTGGGACGATCCTGGAGGTACTGCAATACCAGAAAAGTCCCAAAGGTTTTGATTAACCAAGAGAATTTGAGTTGTTTTTATGTGAGACGTGCACGCAAGTACCCCACCCCTCAGAACAACTCGTCCATACTTCAATAATAGTCGCACATAGTAGGCTGTAGGCCTGCACAGACCGACAGACAGACACATAGACAGACAGACACACACACACACAGACAAAGACACACGCACACGCGCGCGCGCACACACACGCACACACACACACACACACAGCACACACACACACACACACACACACACACACACACACACACACACACACACTCTCTCTCTCTCTCTCTCTCTCTCTCTCTCTCTCTCACACACACACAGACACACACACACAGTCACACACACACACACACACACACACACACACACACACACGCATCAGCACACAAGATTCTCTTGCAAATTAAAAAAAATGGGTGGCGCGCCTCTGGCTGCGACGCGCTCTCCTGGTGGGAGCAACCCGAATTTCACAGCGACGCCTCTGTGATTACAAAGTACCAATACCTTGCTGGTTGAGACTACTGGCGGCTTGATTCCCTTCCATATCGTAATACTATATCGTAAAAGTCCTGAGTGAAACACTAACTTTGCAAATGTACTGGATTTTTGGGTACATTTACTGTAATATATATACATCTTGGGGGGGGGGGGGGGGGGGGGGGGGGGGGGTTCTGTCTTTTTTCTTTCCACTAGAACTGATGATACAACACAATAATACAATAACAGCAACGCAAACGATGCACATGATAATCTGAACACTCCCATAAAGTGTTGGTCTGAAAACCAATGTAAAACCACCCCCTTGTGTCCATGACAGTAACAAAGCAGTCAGGGCAAACGGAAGAATAAGAATAAAAGAGTTCAAACAAAGATTCTAAAAGGGTAAGATGGACTACTTAAGAGCTACAGCGAACCGGGCTGATAGAGTTATCGTTAGTGGGGTAGTTATACACCATTCACAGCGGCGGCTATCCAAAAACTCAGACTGGAATTTGAACGGAGAATTCAACGTGTAAATGTGTCACGTTTAAAAGGGACATAACCAGTGTTTCTGTCCTCACTACTCATATAGGGAAAAGAGACCGGATGCTTGTCTTCCCCTATACAGTCTTTGGTTGAAATCGATTCTTCACCAATCACTGCACTAAATGGGGGCGAAGACAGGAATGACATCCTAAGCAGGCGCTGGAATGAAGGAATGTCACTGTCTAGTCCACTGCTTACTGTGCCATTTCTTTGTCCTCTTGTCTCTCGTTCTTCTCGTCTGACCCAAATGTCCTGTCCATGACAGCATTATGGAGTTGATCGGTCTCCTAGAGTGCCAGCCAGCTGCTTTCTGAAAGCGTCTATGTGTGTGCGTCAGAGAGTGTGCCTAGCCAGAAGTTCTCCATTGACTCTCTCCTCGCCATACGTGTTCACTTTAATTGTATCAAGAACTTACTTCTCCTTCTCCTCCTCCTCCTACCTCCTCTTTCATCTTTATTCTTCTTCGTCTTCTAAGTGTCCTCTTCCTCTTCATCCTCCTCCTCCTCTTCATCCTCCTATTCCTCTTCATCCTCCTCCTCCTCCTCTTCATCCTCCTCCTCCTCTTCCTCTTCATCCTCCTCCTCCTCTTCATCCTCCTCCTCCTCCTCCTCTCCTCCTCTTCCTCCTCCTCCTCTCCTCCTCTTCCTCCTCCTTCATCCTCTTCCTCTCCTCTTCCTCCTCATCCTCCTCTTCCTCTTCATCCTCCTCTTCCTCTTCATCCTCCTCTCCTTTTCATCCTCCTCCTCCTCCTTCTTCTTCTTCTTCTTCTTCTTCTCCTTCTTTCTTCTTCTTCTTTTTCTTCTTCTTCTTCTTTTCTTCTTCTTCTTCTAAGTTTTCTCCTTATCATCCTTCCTCTTCTCCTTTTTTTTCTTTTTCAACTACTAAGCTCTCCTCCTGCTCCTCTCCTCCTCCTTCTTCTCCTTCTTCTTCTAAGTTCTCCTCCTCCTCCTCGCCCTCCTTCTTCTTCTTTTTCTTCTTCTTCTAAGTTCTCCTCCTTCTCCTTCCTCCACCTCCTCCTTCTATTTTTCCTTCTTCTTCTTCTTCTTCTTTTCCTTCTTCTTCTTCTATTTTTAAATTCGTCTTACCGTCTGTCTGTCTGTCACTCGCTCTGTGCACCTGTCCTCTGTCACCCGGTTTCTGGCTCTGTTTCTGTCTGTAGTGCCTGGCCATTCCTTTGGCCCAGACAGCTAACGTTTTAGGATTACAAAGGTCAACTAACCCTCAAGGCTGCTGTACGAGGATCCAGAGCGAATGCCTCCTTGTTTGGAGAGAGAGAGCAGTCATGTGTTTGTCTATGACTTTGTAAACGCAAAGAAAAAACAATCATGTAATCATTAGCGAATAAACGACCCCCCCCCCCCCCCCCCCACACTTTTGGGTCAATATTTCGTGCATAGAGATACTTACATAATAAACGCACACCCCCCTCTTTTGGCCCGATTTCGTGTATATGAGGGAAGATGGGGGGGGGGGGGGGGGGGTCTTATGCAAGGTACCTTACATTAATGTTATTCCTCATTAACCGACTGATTCCACCTTGAATGACGAAACCGGTTCGTATCAAACTGTCCTCTCTACTTAGACAGATCACTGCCATAAACTGTCTGCAGGTCCGATCAACGAGACATCAATCCCTATAGATCGGGCCAGAAATTGACGAGGCTTGGTCATGAAGGCTGCTTATGTCACCCTTCCTTTATACATCAAAGGCTAGAGGAGACTGTTATATAAGAAGACAAATAATAATCGTTGCCTACAATAACTATATAATACCTGCCGTCCCACCATCGTTGTATCTACAAATGTCCCATATGAGCGTTTTTAAAAAAAGGCCGAAAAATGTGTCTTAACAAATTAAAAAAATCTGGGAGAGGTTATTGACAGCAAATTTGTAGTTGCTACAAATTAATGAAGAATTTGATATGCTAGGGGAAGACGGGGTAAAAAGCGCATGGGCGGGTAAGAAGCCCACCCCAATTATCTCATGAAATAAAGAAAATTTCAGTCAAATTTGCCCATGAGACGAATGCTAGACATTAACGCTCGTCTAATGGGCAAAATGAGACTGAAATTTGCTTCATTTCAAGAGATAATTGGGGTGGGCTTCTTACCCGCCCATGCGCTTTTTACCCCGTCTTCCCCTACCTGTAAATTGCACACAAAAATTTCTTCATTTTCACACACAAATTACGCACTCTGAACACAAGGGGTGCCCCAAAATGCGTGTCTTTTGATGTGCACTGAAATTTTGAAGACATCTCAGCAAGCAAAGTGAAAGTATTTGATGCCAAAATAATATGAAAAATAATGTAATTAATGTGTACGTCGGAAAATTGATGAGTATGCCTTTGATAAAAAAATGGTCTGCATTTTGACGGCACTTTGAAGCACCAAATGTCAATGTCCGTCAGAATTATGTCACTATCGTTACGAAGACACGTTTTCCTCAATAGCTAATGACTAGTCTATTTTTCAATGTTAAGACTTTGCAAAGATTTGCATCACTTCTCCTCTCAACGACTGAATGTGAAACTGGAACGCTTAGCAACGTCTGTTGAGCATTTTAGGTCCGTTTTTCTGATCCGAGTAAGGCACTTTTCTTTAAAATGTCACTATCGTTACGCTAATTTCGATGCTAAAAACGTAAATAGATTCAAAGGAACGGTCCTCATGATTACTTTCAATTTAGATCTAAACATTTTTCACTTGTCTACCCTACAAAGAGAAATAACATTTTTTAATGCATTTTGTCACTATCGTTACGGTCACTCTCGTTACGATCCGCCATAGGCGGAAGTTGCTGACGGGTGTGTCCGCTTCTCTTCTGGTCAACTCCTAACTTTGAGAATAGATTGTGAAACGTTCAATATCAGTTGATGTCAGTTGTGCACTGGAAAATGACGTCATACCAGGCTGTTTTCGTGACGTAAACTTATAAAAGTCTGTCGCCCCCTGTGGAAATAAACTGCCAGTAGAAGAGATGGTCATTTTTCATTGCGCTCAAAAGAATGAATGTATCATCTACTACACACAGGTGCCGTGAAACAATTTAACACAGCCAAATCATGGGAATTATTTGACCCAGCAGTGTTCTAGTCTACTTGTTATTTGTTGTTCTTCATCACGAACGGAGGTGAATGTATGGGGACAAGCCACATGATATTGATAGGCCTGCCTGTATTCCTACATGCCTAGATCTATACCGTTGTGTGTGTGTGCGCGTGTGTGTGTGTGTGTGTGCAAGGGCGGATCTGACGGGGGGTTCCAGTGTTTCAGGAACCCCCCTTTGTCCCCAAGCATGTATCTTCTACAAGGGTAAAATGACTCCATTTTTGCTTTAATAATCTCTAAATTGCACAATTGCTGGGGACTTAGCCCCCTGGGCTCCCACAGGGCCACTTCACATTAACCCAGGACCTATACAGCTCCCTGGACTCCCTGCGGAGGCCACGGAAGAGGCTGAGCCGATAAAGATATCCAACAAGAACATGTCGGCTAATGCGTGCCAAGTCGGCCGTCTCCGAGGCGGCAGATGCTATTCCGGCTGGCTGGGCTAGAATTTGTTTATAATGACCAATGCACACACACACACACACACACACACACACACACACACATATATCCATCCACGCACAGAGAGAGAGAGAGAGAGAGAGAGAGAGAGAGAGAGAGAGAGAGAGAGAGAGAGAGAGAGAGAGAGAGAGAGAGAGAGAGAGAGAGAAACGCTTCAACTACCACTCACATTCGCTGCCCCCTCCCTCCTTCCCTTCCTTTCTCTCTCCCCCCCCCCCCCCCCCCCCCCTCCTCTTTCTCCCCATGTGTGTGTGTGTGCGTGTCTGTGTGTGTTGGTGTATGTGGTCAGTCCATGCGGCTCGGTTGCTGTGGCTTACCGAATGGGGTATGAACGAGTTGGCGTCAATAATTGTGTGTGTTTATGTGTGTCTGTGTGTGTGTGTGTGTGTGTGTGTGTGTGTTTATGTGTGTCTGTGTGTGTGCGTGCGAGAGAGAGAGAGATAGAGAGTTGCTTTGTATATGCGCTGTTGCTGGTTGGTGTCACTCTTGAATGTTGTTTTTGTTGTCTGTTGATGAATAATTGATTGTAAAGCGCTTTGGGCTCATCTGAGGTAAAGCGCTATATAAATGTACTATTATTATTATTATGTGCGCCAGCACAATACAATCATATAATAAAAAGGCAAGTGTGTGTGTGTGTGTGTGTGTGAAACACAAAACGGGCCTTATAACTCCGCCGTTTTTCGACCGAATCGCTTCAAATTTGCTGTGAGCCCTAACGGGGCGATGGCGACGGC
>CM065693.1:58723166-58730666 GCA_017654935.2 Phymorhynchus buccinoides
CTCTCTCTCTCTCTCTCTCTCTCTCTCTCTCTCTCTCTCTCTCTCTCTCTCTCTCTCTCTCTCTCTCTCTCTCTCTCTCTCGATCAGTGGCTTACTAATATTAACAATGATGAAATTACAGGTGTTCTTGATGTTGATTTCATGAAAGCCTTTGATGTTTTTGGTCGTAACCTCTTGCAAAAAAACTAATAACACCTTAGAACTCCTATCGTCTTTTTCATCAGATCGAAAGCAAAGAGTCTTTCTAAATGAATCTGAATCCTCTACAATGCCTGTTGATCTTGGTGTTCCCCAAGGTTCAATCCTTGGCCCCATCTTATTTTTCAATCTGCCTCTTTTTCGTACAACCCCCACAGAAATGTTTGCAGATGATACGACTATAGCTACATACTAGTGATAGTAAAATAGATACGGTTTTTACTTGTTTACAGGACAATGTTGACAAACTAATTGTGTGCGTAAGATGTTTGTTTTCCTGTTACGTTTGTTCATTATTGGAAGTGTTAATTATGTTTTTCTTCATTTGTTTCGAGGGCACGATGTAAACAAGCCCATTGTGTGCTTATTCTTTTCCCTCAATAAACAAATGTTTCAAATCTCTCTCTCTCTCTCTCTTCTCTCTCTCTCTCTCTATCTCTCTCTCTCTCCTCTCTCTCTCTCTCTCTCTCTCTCTCTCTCTCTCTCTCTCTCTCTCTCTCTCTCTCTCTCTCTCTCTCTCTCTCTCTCTCTCTCTCTCTCAACACACACCGACGCTCTCTCTCTCTCTCTCTCTCTCTCTCTCTCTCTCTCTCTCTCTCTCTCTCTCTCTCTCTCTCTCTCTCTCTCTCTCACACACACACAACACACACACACACACACGCACACACACACACACACACACACACACACACACACACACACACACACACACACACACACACACACACACACACACACACACACACACACACACACACACGACTTTAATTTTGTTTTATCTTTTTTTCACTTCGTCTAGATGACATAAAAGCTCGGAACTACGCGATTCTTGCAATAAAAGGAGAAGAAAAACTGAAAAAAACATAGATCCTCTTTTCCTGCTTGTGTCGTTGCCCTTTGTTGCCGTGTGCTATAACAACACCGTTTCTCAGTTTCTGTTTTTATCGTGCTAGACTCGGGAACTAGGCTTAGGTCTATGTGTTTATTGGAACATTTATGACCAACAAATGTCACGACATCGCTATAGCTGTCAGCAACGATTGGAGCAACACTATCAAGCCTTCCTGTATTAGGTAGGTCTCTGTTGCAGCCAATTGCTGCCAACAACAAACCTTTTATTTTATTTAGTGAGAACATTAAGGTTTCTTGTTGTTGTTGTTTTAAAGTAATTTAGTTGGACTGAACATCAACAATCTATGAATCAATCAGACAGATAACCAAATGCATGAACATTGCCTTCATTCACCTTGCCAAGTTCACGACGTCTACCGCAGCAAGGTCACACAGCAAGGTCACACAGCAAGGTCACACATCAAGGTCACACATCAAGTCCACACAGCAAGTTCACACAGCAAGGCCACACAGCAAGGTCATACAGCAAGGTCACACAGCAAGGTCACACAGCAGGGCCACACAGCAGGGCCACACAGCAAGGTCACACAGCAAGGCCACACAGCAAGGTCATACAGCAAGGTCACACACGATGAAGACCTCACCACGTCCTCACTGCGCGCTACATGTCTACAGCACGTTTTTTTAATTTTATTTTTATTTTTTGTGGGGGTGTCTTGGTGAACTACGGAAGGTCCCCTGCTGTGAATACTCACTGTGCACGTGTGTCTTGGGGGGGGGGTGTCTTGGGAACTACGGAAGGTCCCCTGCTGTGAATACTCACTGTCATACAGCACGTGGGGGGAGGGGGGGGGGTGTCTTGGTGAACTACGGAAGGTCCCCTGCTGTGAATACTCACTGTCATACAGCACGTGGGGGGAGGGGGGGGGGTGTCTTGGTGAACTACGGAAGGTCCCCTGCTGTGAATACTCACTGTCATACAGCACGTGGGGGGAGGGGGGGGGGTGTCTTGGTGAACTACAGAAGGTCCCCTGCTGTGAATACTCACTGTCATACAGCACGTGGGGGGAGGGGGGGGGGTGTCTTGGTGAACTACGGAAGGTCCCCTGCTGTGAATACTCACTGTCATACAGCACGTGGGGGGAGGGGGGGGGGTGTCTTGGTGAACTACGGAAGGTCCCCTGCTGTGAATACTCACTGTCATACAGCACGTGGGGGGAGGGGGGGGGGTGTCTTGGTGAACTACGGAATACTCACTGGTCCCCTGCTGTGAATACTCACTGTCATACAGCACGTGGGGGGAGGGGGGGGGGGGGGGGGGGGTGTCTTGGTGAACTACGGAAGGTCCCCTGCTGTGAATATTCACTGTCATACAGCACGTGGGGGGGAGGGGGGGGGGGGGGTGTCTTGGTGAACTACGGAAGGTCCCCTGCTGTGAATACTCACTGTCATACAGCACGTGGGGGGAGGGGGGGGGGGGTGTCTTGGTGAACTACGGAAGGTCCCCTGCTGTGAATACTCACTGTCATACAGCACGTGGGGGGGGGGGGGGGGGGGGGGGTGTCTTGGTGAACTACGGAAGGTCCCCTGCTGTGAATACTCACTGTCATACAGCACGTGGGGGGAGGGGGGGGGGTGTCTTGGTGAACTACGGAAGGTCCCCTGCTGTGAATACTCACTGTCATACAGCACGTGGGGGGAGGGGGGGGGGTGTCTTGGTGAACTGTGGAAGGTCCCCTGCTGTGAATACTCACTGTCATACAGCACGTGGGGGGAGGGGGGGGGGTGTCTTGGTGAACTACGGAAGGTCCCCTGCTGTGAATACTCACTGTCATACAGCACGTGGGGGGGAGGGGGGGGGGGGGTGAACTGTGGATTGGTCCCCTGCTGTCTTGGTGAACTGTGGAAGGTCCCCTGCTGTGAATACTCACTGTCATACAGCACGTGGGGGGGGGAGGGGGGGGGGTGTCTTGGTGAACTGTGGAAGGTCCCCTGCTGTGAATACTCACTGTCATACAGCACGTGGGGGGAGGGGGGGGGGTGTCTTGGTGAACTACGGAAGGTCCCCTGCTGTGAATACTCACTGTCATACAGCACGTGGGGGGAGGGGGGGGGGTGTCTTGGTGAACTACGGAAGGTCCCCTGCTGTGAATACTCACTGTCATACAGCACGTGGGGGGAGGGGGGGGGGTGTCTTGGTGAACTACGGAAGGTCCCCTGCTGTGAATACTCACTGTCATACAGCACGTGGGGGGAGGGGGGGGGGGGGGGTGTCTTGGTGAACTACGGAAGGTCCCCTGCTGTGAATACTCACTGTCATACAGCACGTGGGGGGAGGGGGGGGGGTGTCTTGGTGAACTACGGAAGGTCCCCTGCTGTGAATACTCACTGTCATACAGCACGTGGGGGGAGGGGGGGGGGTGTCTTGGTGAACTACGGAAGGTCCCCTGCTGTGAATACTCACTGTCATACAGCACGTGGGGGGAGGGGGGGGGGTGTCTTGGTGAACTACGGAAGGTCCCCTGCTGTGAATACTCACTGTCATACAGCACGTGGGGGGAGGGGGGGGGGTGTCTTGGTGAACTACGGAAGGTCCCCTGCTGTGAATACTCACTGTCATACAGCACGTGGGGGGAGGGGGGGGGGTGTCTTGGTGAACTACGGAAGGTCCCCTGCTGTGAATACTCACTGTCATACAGCACGTGGGGGGAGGGGGGGGGGTGTCTTGGTGAACTACGGAAGGTCCCCTGCTGTGAATACTCACTGTCATACAGCACGTGGGGGGAGGGGGGGGGGTGTCTTGGTGAACTACGGAAGGTCCCCTGCTGTGAATACTCACTGTCATACAGCACGTGGGGGGAGGGGGGGGGGTGTCTTGGTGAACTACGGAAGGTCCCCTGCTGTGAATACTCACTGTCATACAGCACGTGGGGGGAGGGGGGGGGGTGTCTTGGTGAACTAAGGTCGGAAGGTCCCCTGCTGTGAATACTCACTGTCATACAGCACGTGGGGGGAGGGGGGGGGGGTGTCTTGGTGAACTGTTGGAAGGTCCCCTGCTGTGAATACTCACTGTCATACAGCACGTGGGGGGAGGGGGGGGGGTGTCTTGGTGAACTACGGAAGGTCCCCTGCTGTGAATACTCACTGTCATACAGCACGTGGGGGGAGGGGGGGGGGTGTCTTGGTGAACTACGGAAGGTCCCCTGCTGTGAATACTCACTGTCATACAGCACGTGGGGGGAGGGGGGGGGGGGGGTGTCTTGGTGAACTACGGAAGGTCCCCTGCTGTGAATACTCACTGTCATACAGCACGTGGGGGGAGGGGGGGGGGGGGGTGTCTGTGAACCTGTGGAAGGGCCCCCTGCTGTGAATACTTCACTGTCTTGGTTTGTTCTTGGGTGAACTGTGGAAGGTGGGGGGACGTGGGGGGGGGGTGGGGGTGGTCCTTGGTGAACTGTGGAAGGTCCCCTGCTGTGAATACTCACTGTCATACAGCACGTGGGGGGAGGGGGGGGGGTGTCTTGGTGAACTACGGAAGGTCCCCTGCTGTGAATACTCACTGTCATACAGCACGTGGGGGGAGGGGGGGGGGTGTCTTGGTGAACTACGGAAGGTCCCCTGCTGTGAATACTCACTGTCATACAGCACGTGGGGGGAGGGGGGGGGGGGTGTCTTGGTGAACTACGGAAGGTCCCCTGCTGTGAATACTCACTGTCATACAGCACGTGGGGGGAGGGGGGGGGGTGTCTTGGTGAACTACGGAAGGTCCCCTGCTGTGAATACTCACTGTCATACAGCACGTGGGGGGAGGGGGGGGGGTGTCTTGGTGAACTACGGAAGGTCCCCTGCTGTGAATACTCACTGTCATACAGCACGTGGGGGGAGGGGGGGGGGGGAACTACTCATGGGAATGAACTGTGTCTTGGTGAACTGTGGAAGGTCCCCTGCTGTGAATACTCACTGTCATACAGCACGTGGGGGGGGGGGGGGGGGGTGTCTTGGTGAACTGTGGAAGGTCCCCTGCTGTGAATACTCACTGTCATACAGCACGTGGGGGGAGGGGGGGGGGTGTCTTGGTGAACTACGGAAGGTCCCCTGCTGTGAATACTCACTGTCATACAGCACGTGGGGGGAGGGGGGGGGGTGGTGGGGTTGGTGAACTGTGGAAGGTCCCCTGCTGTGAATACTCACTGTCATACAGCACGTGGGGGGAGGGGGGGGGGTGTCTTGGTGAACTACGGAAGGTCCCCTGCTGTGAATACTCACTGTCATACAGCACGTGGGGGGAGGGGGGGGGGAGTCCGGAGGGAGTGGGGGCTTGGTGTACAGGGGGTGTGTCTTGGTGAACTGGGGGGAGGGGGGGGGGTGGAAGGTCCCCTGCTGTGAATACTCACTGTCATACAGCACGTGGGGGGAGGGGGGGGGGTGTCTTGGTGAGGGGGGGGGGTGTCTTGGTGAACTACGGAAGGTCCCCTGCTGTGAATACTCACTGTCATACAGCACGTGGGGGGAGGGGGGGGGGTGTCTTGGTGAACTACGGAAGGTCCCCTGCTGTGAATACTCACTGTCATACAGCACGTGGGGGGAGGGGGGGGGGTGTCTTGGTGAACTACGGAAGGTCCCCTGCTGTGAATACTCACTGTCATACAGCACGTGGGGGGAGGGGGGGGGGGGGGGGGGGAGGGGGGGGGGTGTTGGAACTGAAGGTCCCCTGCTGTGAATACTCACTTGTCATTACAGACGTGGGGGGGGGGGGGGGGGGGGTCTTGGTGAACTACGGAAGGTCCCCTTGGTGAACTGTGGAACTACGGTCCCCTGCTGTGAATACTCACTGTCATACAGCACGGGGGGGGAGGGGGGGGGGTGTCTTGGTGAACTACGGAAGGTCCCCTGCTGTGAAGGTCCCCTGCTGTGAATACTCACTGTCATACAGCACGTGGGGGGAGGGGGGGGGGTGTCTTGGTGAACTACGGAAGGTCCCCTGCTGTGAATACTCACTGTCATACAGCACGTGGGGGGAGGGGGGGGGGTGTCTTGGTGAACTGTGGAAGGTCCCCTGCTGTGAATACTCACTGTCATACAGCACGTGGGGGGAGGGGGGGGGGTGTCTTGGTGAACTACGGAAGGTCCCCTGCTGTGAATACTCACTGTCATACAGCACGTGGGGGGAGGGGGGGGGGGGGGGGGGGTCTTGGTGAACTGTGGAAGGTCCCCTGCTGTGAATACTCACTGTCATACAGCACGTGGGGGGAGGGGGGGGGGTGTCTTGGTGAACTACGGAAGGTCCCCTGCTGTGAATACTCACTGTCATACAGCACGTGGGGGGAGGGGGGGGGGTGTCTTGGTGAACTACGGAAGGTCCCCTGCTGTGAATACTCACTGTCATACAGCACGTGGGGGGAGGGGGGGGGGTGTCTTGGTGAACTGTGGAAGGTCCCCTGCTGTGAATACTCACTGTCATACAGCACGTGGGGGAAGTGGGGGGAGGGGGGGGGGTGTCTTGGTGAACTGTGGAAGGTCCCCTGCTGTGAATACTCACTGTCATGCAAGTGTGTGTGCGTGCGTGTGTCCGGACGACTGGAAAGACAGTGAGAGAGACAATTTGACAATTTGATTTTTTTTAATATTTATTGTCATTACCAACATAGGTCTTATGACAAGGGGGGGGGGGGGGGGTAATCGACAAGTATACAAAAATAAGGTAGAAGGAAACAACAAAAAACATTACTTAATGCTTACACATCGTTCCATTTCCATGTGGCCAAAAATCAAATGAAAAAAAAAACACCACATGAAAAAAAAACTGAGAAAAAAAACCACACATCTAATATCTTGTTTCGAGCCTTTTGGTTTTATAATAAAGAGAAGAGAAGGAGTTCGATCTTTTAAAAGAAGTGTATTATTGGTCGACCACCCAAACTTAATGACTACCTTGTAAACATGTACATTTGCACTCAAAACGATTCTTTATTAGAAAAGAAAGCTTTACTTATTTCTTATTTTCATAGCCTCTGCAATGTCGTTTGCAACAGACTGAATGACCTGGTCATCCTTTGATGATAGAATACAAGCTACATCTTGTCTTTTAGCAATATCTGATTTAAAAAACGAACATTGTTTCGAACCTCATTGTATGCAACACAATTGAACACAAAATGACTCTCATCATCCACAATATGGCCACATAAAGGACATGGGTGTTGACAGAGACAGAGAGAGTGAGAGAGAGAGGAGAGAGAGAGAGAGAGAGAGAGAGAGAGAGAGAGAGAGAGAGAGAGAGAGAGAGAGAGAGAGAGAGAGAGAGAGAGAGACAGACAGACAGACAGACAGACAGACAGACAGACAGACAGAGACAGAGAGACAGAGAGAGCGAAAAAGACACAAACACGAAAACGAAAACGAAATTTTATTTAACCGCTTTGTACATGCTTTTTTTCCACCCAGCCCTGG
>CM065693.1:58733166-58750666 GCA_017654935.2 Phymorhynchus buccinoides
ACTCACGGGTTGGCCGTGTGCCGTTTTCACTACCAGCAAGCAATGAGATGCATTCCCACAACTGCCTTGGTGCGCTTCAAGTAAATGGTACAGTCGCCAAATCCTTTCGACCTGGGGCATGCTACACCACATACGATTCGTTTTCGATGCGATGCGATTTTGACGATGTGAGTCTTGATCCACGTGAAATGTGTTGGGTCTACTGGAGGAGGCCTAGAGTGAGCGAAAAGAGCAGATTTATTTTTAAGCGGAAGTGTTTCACGTGAATCATGACTCACATCGTCACAATCGCATCGCATTGAGATCAGTGTAGCAGGCCCTTAAGGGCTTGTACATATTAGCTCCGCAATCCGCAAGTTCCGTACGGAAACCCATACACCTATATAAGAAATAAGCGGATGGGATTGTGCATGGGTTTCCGCGTGTAATGGCCACACTCCTTCGTATTTCTTACTGCCAGGTTGGTTGGTTGCGGATTGCGGATGGGTTTCTGGTACGGAAGTTTTTGGAAATGTGCACAGACCCTAATATAAATGTGCATAGTTTTTTTATGGACTTAAGTAAATGTTGTGAACTTAATTAACTCAAAGGTAACCTGAATGAACAATGGTTTTAAGAAATGCTGCATGTAGACTAGGTAAGAAAGGCAGCAAAACGAGCAGAGAGGTGAGCAGAGAGGTGAGCAGAGAGGTGAGCAGAGAGGTGAGCAGAGAGGTGAGCAGAGAGGTGAGCAGAGAGGTCAGCAGAGAGGTCAGCAGAGAGGTCAGCAGAGAGGTCAGCAGAGAGGTCAGCAGAGAGGTGAGCAGAGAGGTGAGCAGAGAGGTCAGCAGAGAGGTCAGCAGAGAGGTCAGCAGAGAGGTGAGCAGAGAGGTGAGCAGAGAGGTGAGCAGAGAGGTCAGCAGAGAGGTGAGCAGAGAGGTCAGCAGAGAGGTGAGCAGAGAGGTCAGCAGAGAGGTCAGCAGAGAGGTGAGCAGAGAGGTGAGCAGAGAGGTGAGCAGAGAGGTCAGCAGAGAGGTCAGCAGAGAGGTCAGCAGAGAGGTGAGCAGAGAGGTGAGCAGAGAGGTCAGCAGAGAGGTGAGCAGAGAGGTCAGCAGAGAGGTGAGCAGAGAGGTCAGCAGAGAGGTCAGCAGAGAGGTCAGCAGAGAGGTCAGCAGAGAGGTGAGCAGAGAGGTCAGCAGAGAGGTCAGCAGAGAGGTGAGCAGAGAGGTCAGCAGAGAGGTCAGCAGAGAGGTCAGCAGAGAGGTCAGCAGAGAGGTCAGCAGAGAGGTCAGCAGAGAGGTCAGCAGAGAGAATGATATGGACTGAAACAAGAATGATTACTCTGACAATTATGTTCCTTGAAAGGAACCATTTCCAGCCGAATGAAGACTGGGAAGGAAAGGAAGGCATGAGGATGTTCTCATATCCCAGTAAAGTGGGCCCACATCTTTGGATGAGCACTGTTCCATGGTTTGCAGGGCAGAAAGTAAGAGAAAAGGCAAGGGACCTAGAAGTTGGACACAGTGAATTTTTTTTTTTAAAGCACGCACACGTGCACACACGCGCACGCACACACACACACACACACACACACACACACACACAGACGACACACACACACACACACACACAGACACACACACACACACACACAGACACACACACACACACACACACACACACACACACACACACACACACACACACACAACACACACACACACACACTCTCGCACGTGCGCGCGCACATACACACACACACACACAAACACACAAAAAGCATGAAATATAATTTTGACTTGACTTGACTTGACTTGACACGCACGCACGCGCACGCACGCACGCGCACGCACGCACGCACGCACACACACACACACACACACGCGCGCGCGCGCGCACGCGCACGCACACGCACACACGCACGCACACGCACACGCACGCACACACACACACACACACACACACACACACACACACACACACAAACGTAATGTCTACTACACAACCCAACCATAATGAATGTGTTTACTTTGACGCAGCTGTTTCTGCCATTGTAGGGAATGGAATCGCTGGGGTGGAAGCTGACCACACTCTGGATCTGTTTATTAGACAATAGCGGAAACAAAAGTTGGTCTTTTTCAGAAACTGGTTGATTCGTGTTAGATGTGAGAACTAACACTACAGAACGAAAGAACGAACGAAACTTGTTTTTATTGAGGAAAAACGAGTAGGCACACAATGGGCTTTTTACATCTTGCCCTCAAACAAACATGCAAGAAAATCAATATATTCAACACAAAAATAATGAAGCATGCAAAAATAATCATCGAACAATTAACCATGAAGAAGAGAGAGAGAGGGGGGAGGGGGGGGGGGGGGGTAGAAACAGAGACAGAAGAAAATATAGAAAAAACACCACAGAGCGAGACAGAGGGTGAGAGTGTAAAAACAGAGAGAAAAAGAATGACAATACGAGAGAGAGAGAGAGATTGAGAGAGAGAGAGAAGAGAGAAGAGAGAGAGAGAGAGAGAGAGAGAGAGAGAGAGAGAGAGAGAGAGAGAGAGAGAGAAGAGAAGAGATTGAGAAGAGAGAGAGAGAGAGAGAGACAGAGAGACAGAGAGAGAGAGAGGATTTCGAGAGAGAGAGAGAGAGAGAGAGAGAGAAGCAGTCACACGAACGCATTGCACAATACACCACACCACACACGCGGGCGGAGCACGTAGACACGCATTTTCTTATATTGAAAAATGGTGGTTGAGTGTTTTGAAGCCCCCCCCCCCCCCACCCCCCCCTTCTTTCCTAGCAACTCTATCAACCTCATTCCAAACAGCCCACAACGGGATGGCACCACGGGATGGCACCACGGAATGGCACCCAGAAAAAAAACACCAACACCTTTTTGTGATAATACAACGAATTAAATGCTAAATAGCAAGCACAATGTCGTTACGAATTGTGCTGTTCTTCTGCTTTAGATTTGTAAAACTGATTTGGAATCTGCATAAAATAAGATGTTATGCAGCGACAGACACACAGACATATACACACGCACACGCGTAGAAAAAAAAGTGTCGAAGTTTATTCTTTCATACTCATTAAAGATAATTTTGAATTGACTTGACCACACACACTCACACACATACGCGCGCGTGCGCGCACACACATACACACACATACACCTACACCCCCAACACACGCACACACACGCGCGCGCGCGCACGCGCACACACACACACACACATACACACCTACACACACACACACACACACACACACACACACACACACACACACACACACACACACACACACACGTGCGCGCGCACACGCACGCACACCCACACATACACACACACGCACATCTCAAAAGGTTATTTACCGCTTTGACGACTTGTTGGTAATCCCACTAGTGTGTTGTCAAACCAAATGACAGGAGATGACCAAATGAACACGACACTTGGAAGGTTCACACCAAATGACAGGAGATGACCAAATGAACACGACACTTGGAAGGTTCACACCAAATGACAGGAGATGACCAAATGAACACGACACTTGGAAGGTTCACACCAAATGACAGGAGATGACCACATGAACACGACACTTGGAAGGTTCACACCAAATGACAGGAGATGACCACATGAACACGACACTTGGAAGGTTCACACCAAATGACAGGAGATGACCAAATGAACACGACACTTGGAAGGTTCACACCAAATGACAGGAGATGACCAAATGAACACGACACTTGGAAGGTTCACACCAAATGACAGGAGATGACCAAATGAACACGACACTTGGAAGGTTCACACCAAATGACAGGAGATGACCAAATGAACACGACACTTGGAAGGTTCAAACCAAATGACAGGAGATGACCACATGAACACGACACTTGGAAGGTTCACACCAAATGACAGGAGATGACCAAATGAACACGACACTTGGAAGGTTCACACCAAATGACAGGAGATGACCAAATGAACACGACACTTGGAAATTGCTTGGGTTTTCTGGTGGACTTTGTTTACCCCGCTTGTTAGAAACTAGACTGTAACAAAGACTGTATACCCTTTGACTGTAATCCTATCGGCGTTTGTCTGGCTGTTTGTTTGTTTGTTTATGTGGTTGTTTGTTTGTCTGTTTGTTTTCTAGAACATTCCACATTTAATCCCACACAGAAAAAAGACCCATCAGAGGAAAAGAAGATCAATCCATAAACAATGCAAACAGAAAGCAATAAAAATATATATGTCTTCCTGAGCACAAAGCAAGAAACGAACAGACAAACAAAACAATGTAAATTAATTAATTAACGGATAAATTAATACGTTTATGGATGTAAAAAGAACGAAAGAATGTCTCGTGTAAGCAAAGTGAAGCGAAGGAAAGAAAACTGGAAGAAAGAAAAAAATAAAAAGCTTGTCGACCTTGACCTTTGACCTTGGACATGTCGAACGTGAAAGTGAGAGCAGAGTGGTCAACGATGGACACAGACTGTTAACAGAACATCCTCAAACCATGTTACCCTTGATCAACATCACTCCGAGAGTTTGTGCAAGACTTTAACCCCTTGACCGGATGACTTCACTGGATCAGACTATGATGTTATCGGATGAAGAGGAATAACCCTGACATGCTGGCTTTTGCTCTGACACAGTCAAGAGAGTAATATCCCCAGACCGTTTTGCCAGATTGGCTCTATCAGTTGTCTTTGCCCAATGATTTGTTCTTTAAATTTCTCTGGCAGTCAAGGGGTTAATATACAGGAGTTGCACGGGTTGAGGAGGTCACTGGAGGCACTGCAATTGTTGGATCAATCATTAAAATAGTAGACTGTATCCATCAACAAATCGGGACTTTCCTGGTATTGCGGTACCTCCAGGATCGTCCCATTATCTTTGCATTTAAAAAGATCCCACAAGTGCCTGTTCCAGGTCGGAAGACGTTAAACGGGATTTTCATCCTACCTGTTTGACCTTAGAATGAAAATCAATATGGGGTGTGAAAAACAACGTCATAAACTTAATCTTCTCTAATGACAAAATGTGACAAGCAACGTCCTATCTTCCTCTAATGCTGCCTAATAGGATTAGATCTAGATCAGCGGATTGAACTAGAAGCTGAAGATGACATAGACCACAACAGCGAGAGAGGGACAGGCAAGGGGGTAGGGGTAGGGTGAAGTAGGGTGGGTGGGGGGGGGTGGGGTGAGGGTGTGTGTGTGTTGCAAATGAGTTTTAAAAGGTCAGCAAACACAAGAGAGGGATCGAGAGGGTTGAATGTGGGGTGGGGGTAATGTGTGTGTGCAGGATAAGGAAAAACAGTAGGCCTACACACACGCGCGCGCGCACGCACACGCACACACACACAAAAACACGCGCGCGCGAGCACGTACGTACACGCTCACACACACACACACACACACACACACACACACACACACACACACACACTCTCACTCTCTCTCTCTCTCTCTCTCTCTCTCTCTCTCTCTCTCTCTCTCTCTCTCACACTCTCTCTCTCTCTCTCTCTCTCTCTCTCTCTCTCTCTCTCTCTCTCTCTCTCTCTCTCTCTACATTTTGAATGTTAATAATGAGTATAGTTAATAATAATAGGTTTGATTTTGTTATTGATGTGTTACAATATAGGGATGTTTTTTTTGCATGCTTTATATTACTTTGTATGTGTTTATTTTTGTTTTTCATTTTCTACTTTTATAAATGTATTCTGTCCAGAGGGCTGGATGTAAAAAAGCATGTTATTGCTTACTCTATTACCCTCTATAAATAAAATTCAATCAATCAATCAATCTCTCTCTCTCTCTTAGGATTCTCTTTTACCACCATGATAAATGTAAAACTGGGTACAAATCATTTGGTAGCAAAAGGAAAGAAGGCGTTATACTGGCTTTGTCAAGCGTTCAGAAAATGTAAAGAAATGTCACCTAAAATATTGTTCAGAATATTCGATGCTAAAGTTCAGTCTATTTTATTGTATTCTTCTGAGATTTGGGGTTTTAAGAGGTTAGACCACATTGAAAAAGTACACTTATTAGCTTGCAAAAGATATCTGGGATTGCCATTGAAAACGCCAAATAAAATGATTTATGGAGAGTTAGGTTGATACCCACTGTTTGTAAATTCACGTACACGATGCATTAAATATCGGTTTAGACTGTTGACTATGGATAATGATAGATTACCTAAACAAGCTTATTTAATGATGATGTCCATGGATAATGATGGTAAAAGATGCTGGGCTACTGAAGTGAGAGAAATGCTTTCAAATGCAGGTTTCTACCAAGTCTGGTTAAATCAAGGGGTCGCAAATATTAATGTGTTTATAAGTGAATTTAAACAGCGTTTAATAAACATGTTCTTTCAAGAATGATCTGGTGCAATTCGAGATAAAGAAAGATACAGCCTATACAGCTTGGTTAAGAACAATCTTGCACTATGTACATATTTAAATGAAATTGATATTTTTTGCTTCCGTGTGGCTTTAACTCAGATTAGATGTGGAGTATTACCAATTAACAAAAATATGAACAAATATGGTATAGATGTAACACAATCGTATTGTCCGAAGTGTAAAAACATGTTAGAGGATGAACTGCATTTTTTGTATCATTGCCCTTTGTATTCAGAGCTTAGAAATAGATATTTTGCAAATAGAATCAATGTTCCACTGGAGAGAGTACTTGACGGAGAATGTAAAACACTTTCTATTTTAGTTTCCAGGTATATCTTCCACGCCATGAGACAAAGACAGCAATTTTTGGAAGGCTAAACATTAATGTTCAACTATATATTAAGAAATGATTTTGATTGTTAAGTATGATTTGTGTTTGAGTTGAACCAAATTGTCTATTCTATGTAGTAAGTAATTGCCAAGAACGTGCAATTTATACCTTTTTTCCTTTTTGTTCTTTTTCTGTATTACTATGTATGTTCCCCCATTCTCCCCAATGTTGATGTGCCCATGGCCTAAAGACATTAAAGTATTTCAAGTTTCAAGTCTCTCTCTCTCTCTCTCTCTCTCTCTCTCTCTCTCTCTCTCTCTCTCTCTCTCTCTCTCTCTCTCTCTCTCTCTCTCTCTCTCTCTCTCTCTCTCTCTCTCTCTCTCTCTCTCTCTCTCTCTCTCTCTCTGGATGAAAGATACAGTAAGACAGAGACAGAGACTGATAGTAAAACACAAAAAATATTAATTTGTTAAAAAAAAAAAAGAATTGTAATCATGGTCTTATCTTCTTTCGAGCACTGGAATCAAAGTGATGTATACGGTTCCAAATGTTGATAGTCGAAGCACAGAAAGAAGAAGCATTGGAGAGAAAAACAAGCAAATACAATCATAAAAAAGAGGGTGCTTTAGACGAAAACAGCTGGAAGCTGGACACACCAAGCAACGGTAAACAGAAAGGAACACCAGTTCTGGGGAATGAAGGGTTTGCTGCCCGGCAGGTCGTTTGGCTGCTTGTGTTCCAGACAACAGCACGTGTTGGTGTTCTGGGGAATGAAGGGTTTGCTGCCCGGCAGGTCATTTGGCTGGTTGCGTTCCAGACAACAGCACGTGTTGGTGTTCTGGGGAATGAAGGGTTTGCTGCCCGACAGGTCATTTGGCTGTTTGTGTTCCAGACAACAGCACGTGTTGGTGTTCTGGGGAATGAAGGGTTTGCTGCCCGACAGGTCATTTGGCTGTTTGTGTTCCAGACAACAGCACGTGTTGGTGTTCTGGGGAATGAAGGGTTTGCTGCCCGACAGGTCATTTGGCTGGTTGCGTTCCAGACAACAGCACGTGTTGGTGTTCTGGGGAATGAAGGGTTTGCTGCCCGACAGGTCATTTGGCTGTTTGTGTTCCAGACAACAGCACGTGTTGGTGTTCTGGGGAATGAAGGGTTTGCTGCCCGACAGGTCATTTGGCTGTTTGTGTTCCAGACAACAGCACGTGTTGGTGTTCTGGGGAATGAAGGGTTTGCTGCCCGACAGGTCATTTGGCTGGTTGCGTTCCAGACAACAGCACGTGTTGGTGTTCTGGGGAATGAAGGGTTTGCTGCCCGGCAGGTCGTTTGGCTGGTTGTGTTCCAGACAACAGCACGTGTTGGTGTTCTGGGGAATGAAGGGTTTGCTGCCCGACAGGTCGTTTGGCTGGTTGTGTTCCAGACAACAGCACGTGTTGGTGTTCTGGGGAATGAAGGGTTTGCTGCCCGGCAGGTCGTTTGGCTGGTTGTGTTCCAGACAACAGCACGTGTTGGTGTTCTGGGGAATGAAGGGTTTGCTGCCCGGCAGGTCGTTTGGCTGGTTGTGTTCCAGACAACAGCACGTGTTGGTGTTCTGGGGAATGAAGGGTTTGCTGCCCGGCAGGTCGTTTGGCTGGTTGTGTTCCAGACAACAGCACGTGTTGGTGTTCTGGGGAATGAAGGGTTTGCTGCCCGACAGGTCATTTGGCTGGTTGCGTTCCAGACAACAGCACGTGTTGGTGTTCTGGGGAATGAAGGGTTTGCTGCCCGACAGGTCATTTGGCTGGTTGTGTTCCAGACAACAGCACGTGTTGGTGTTCTGGGGAATGAAGGGTTTGCTGCCCGGCAGGTCGTTTGGCTGGTTGTGTTCCAGACAACAGCACGTGTTGGTGTTCTGGGGAATGAAGGGTTTGCTGCCCGACAGGTCATTTGGCTGTTTGTGTTCCAGACAACAGCACGTGTTGGTGTTCTGGGGAATGAAGGGTTTGCTGCCCGGCAGGTCATTAGGCTGGTTGTGTTCCAGACAACAGCACGTGTTGGTGTTCTGGGGAATGAAGAGTTTGCTGCCCGGCAGGTCATTAGGCTGGTTGTGTTCCAGACAACAGCACGTGTTGGTGTTCTGGGGAATGAAGGGTTTGCTGCCCGACAGGTCATTTGGCTGTTTGTGTTCCAGACAACAGCACGTGTTGGTGTTCTGGGGAATGAAGGGTTTGCTGCCCGACAGGTCATTTGGCTGTTTGTGTTCCAGACAACAGCACGTGTTGGTGTTCTGGGGAATGAAGGGTTTGCTGCCCGGCAGGTCATTAGGCTGGTTGTGTTCCAGACAACAGCCCGTGTTGGTGTTCTGGGGAATGAAGGGTTTGCTGCGCGGCAGGTCGTTTGGCTGCTTGTGTTCCAGACAACAGCACGTGTTGGTGTTCTGGGGAATGAAGGGTTTGCTGCCCGACAGGTCATTTGGCTGGTTGCGTTCCAGACAACAAGCATGGGCATCAGGCTGGTGTTCAAACATGGTGTCAAATTGGAGTCGGGCTCTATATGCTTTGTGGCCAGAAATTCCACATCGAATAAATAGAAATAAATAGAATGGATTCAGTTGTGTTTGCTTGCTCTCTCTCTCTCTCTCTCTCTCTCTCTCTCTCTCTCTCTCTCTCTCTCTCTCTCTCTCTCTCTCTCTCTCTCTCTCTCTCTCTCTCTCTCTCTCTCTCTCTCTCTCTCTCTCTCTCTCTCTCTCTCTCTCTCTCTCTCTCTCTCTCTCTCTCAGATAAAGCATTTTCTTAATATTGATGCACGTAAGCATTTCTTCCACGCATGCATCCAGTCTCACATAGATTATGCATCAACTCTCTTTGATTCAAGTAGTGCTAACACCCTAAAGCCGTTGATAAGTGTTCATAAACGAGCTCTAAAGACATGTCTTTTGAAATCGTCTTCATTAACATATCAAGATTACGTCTCACTAAATATTCTTCCTTTCACAGATAAGCTTCGGTATAATAAAGCAGTCATGATGCACAGAATTATAAACGGTTTTGCACCTGCAACCTTAATCAAAAGATTTCCACTCAACCAGTCTAGATATACAAACAGTATTCTTGTCCCCAAACCCAGAACTGATCTTTTTAAAACCAGTTTAACGTACTCGGGTGGGAACTCTATGGAACTCTTTGCCATCTAATTTAAAACAAATAGCTGGCATGAATTATTTCAAAAAGGCATATCAAAATATTCTATTTCAAAATCTTAAAGAACAAATGTAATTTTGTTTTGTGGTGTTTTTTCTTCCTCTACTATGTTTTACTATTATTACTCATGTGTTATGTGTGTTGTGACATGCTTCAGCATACCCTCCCTTCCCCCTTATTCTCCTTCCTTACCCCCCCCCCCCCTTCCTCCCCCCCCCCCCCCCTCACCTGTAATTACTTCAAGCGTTTCTTTCTTTTTGTGTAACCCATTTGCCTTTTCACTTTTGTATGCGTTAGTTAACTTAGTTAACTTTGTTATTGAATGTTATATTTGCCCCAGGGCTGGGTGGAAAAAAGCATTGTATTGCTTATCTCATGTTTCCCTGGTTAAATAAAATTTCGTTCTCTCTCTCTCTCTTCTCTCTCTCTCTCTCTCTCTCTCTCTCTCTCTCTCTCTCTCCTCTCTCTCTCTCTCTCTCTCTCTCTCTCTCTCTCTCTCTCTCTAGCTCTCTCTCTCTCTCTCTCTCTCTCTCTCTCTCTCTCTCTCTCTCTCTCTCTCTCTCTCTTTCTCTCTCTCTCTCTCTCTCTCTCTCTCTCTCTCTCTCTCTCTCTCTCTCTCTCTCTCTCTCTCTCTCTCTCTCTCTCTCTCTCTCTCTACTTTGTGGGAGTTGTGGGACAGTCAGCAAGTGCAAATGTTCTAAAACCTCTCGTTAGACTGCATAAACGAGCTGTTAAATTGGTGCTGCTCAAATCAACTTCTCTTACGAACAATGATTACAAAACAATAGGTATATTACCTTTTAAATTACAGTTGGAGCATAACAAAGCAAGGATGATGCACAAAATCATGACAGGAAATGCTCCTCAATCTTTAATCGACCGCTTCTCCATAAACAGCTACAGGCAGTCAAACAAACTACTAATTCCAACCCCAAGACTAGACTTATTTAAAACCAGTTTAATATACAGTGGTGGAATCTTACTGGAATAATCTGCCAGCCACCTTAAAAGCGACCAAACGCCCAGCATCCTTCAACAAACTAATGAAGAACTACCTAATGAACAAACTCCACTGACAATGAACAATGAAAACTCTCTCTCTCTCTCTCTCTCTCTCTCTCTCTCTCTCTCTCTCTCTCTCTCTCGGTCTCTCTCCTCTCTCTCTCTCTCTCTCTCTCTCCTCTCTCTCTCTCTCTCTCTCTCTCTCTCTCTCTCTCTCTCAATTTCATCAGGTACATAACATTAGCAAAACATGAGTTATTGTATATGTTTTACCCAACAGTTTTTGTTTTGTTTTTTGTTTTTTAACAAATAGCATTAAGTCATTGCTGCTGACTCCGATGGACTAACATAAATAAATATTGAACGTATGCACTGTTATTTATCATGATGTCTACATGTGTTTACTTTTTAACTCATGAATATTTTGCGCATCTAACTTTACCTTGTTTTGATCTGTCATGTATAAAGGTATGCATGTCAAAATTGGCTATGTTAAACACAATTAAGTTTGATTTAATAATGTGTATGTGTTTTATTCTATTTTTTGCATTTTACAGACAAGTGTGTAATGTTGGCTTAGGCTTGATTTTCTCATGTTATATATAAAAATATTAGTGTCGTTTTTTATATTTGTTAAAAATTAAGATGATATGTAGGATTTATTTTGCTGTTGACATGTGCACATGCTTACTTTTAAATTTGTTTTGTTAGTTGAGTGTATATTTGAAACTTGAGTGTATAAGGTAGGATTAGGTTTGATGTTTTGAGTGTGTATGCTAATTTACAAATTTGTGCATGCTAAAACTAAATAAATAAATACTTATATAAAGTAAGATTAAGTTTGATGATGTTATGGATATGTATTTACTATGATTTTATAACGTGTGTGTGTGTGCTTACTTTTAAGTTTATTTTTTATTTGAATATGCGAAGTAGGCCTACAAGTAACTAGGCTCGACTTTGTCATGTATCGGTGTTTATCGGCTGTGTTTATAATGTTATGATTGTTAAAGATGAGTGTGTTAGATATGCTTCTCTCTCTCTCTCTCTCTCTCACTCAGTATCTATCTCTCTCTGTCTCTCTCTTTGTCTCTCTCTCCTCTCTGCTCTGTCTCTCTCTCTCTCTCTCTCTCTCTCTCTCTCTCTCTCTCTCTCTCTCTCTCTCTCTCTCTCTCTCTCTCTCTCTCTCTCTCTCTCTCTCTCTTCCTCTTTTTTTTTGGCAGATAAAGCATTTTCTTAATATTGATGCACGTAAGCATTTCTTCCACGCATGCATCCAGTCTCACATAGATTATGCATCAACTCTCTTTGATTCAAGTAGTGCTAACACCCTAAAGCCGTTGATAAGTGTTCATAAACGAGCTCTAAAGACATGTCTTTTGAAATCGTCTTCATTAACATATCAAGATTACGTCTCACTAAATATTCTTCCTTTCACAGATAAGCTTCGGTATAATAAAGCAGTCATGATGTACAGAATTATAAACGGTTTTGCACCTGCAACCTTAATCAAAAGATTTCCACTCAACCAGTCTAGATATACAAACAGTATTCTTGTCCCCAAGCCCAGAACTGATCTTTTTAAAACCAGTTTAACGTACTCGGGTGGGACTCTATGGAACTCTTTGCCATCTAATTTAAAACAAATAGCTGGCATGAATTCTTTCAAAAAGGCATATAAAAATATTCTATTTGAAAATCTTAAAGAACAAATGTAATTTTGTTTTGTGGTGTTTTTTCTTCCTCTCCTATGTTTTACTATTATTACTCATGTGTTATGTGTGTTGTGACATGCTTCAGCATACCCTCCCTTCCCCCTTATTCTCCTTCCTTACCCCCCCCCCCTTCCTCCCCCCCCCCCCCTCACCTGTAATTACTTCAAGCGTTTCTTTCTTTTTGTGTAACCCATTTGCCTTTTCACTTTTGTATGCGTTAGTTAACTTAGTTAACTTTGTTATTGAATGTTATATTTGCCCCAGGGCTGGGTGGAAAAAAGCATTGTATTGCTTATCTCATGTTTCCCTGGTTAAATAAAATTTCGTTTTCGTTCTCTCTCTCTCTCTCTCTCTCTCTCTCTCTCTCTCTCTCTCTCTCTCTCTCTCTCTCTCTCTCTCTCTCTCTCTCTCTCTCTCTCTCTCTCTCTCTCTCTCTCTCTCTCTCTCTCTCTCTCTCTCTCTCTCTCTCTCTCTCTCTCTCTCTCTCTCTCTCTCTCTCTCTCTCTCTCTCTCTCTCTCTCTCTCTCCTTTCAACGGTACCACAATAGCCAACAATTGATGAGAGACTGCAGGCGTTGCTAATCCTACCATCATCATTAGTGCGGTCTCGTGGGTGTCTGGTGCACTGGACGGGACTGTCTGCGATCTATTTCTGTGGCACTGTTCCAGACTAATTCCTGAACATTAGCGCTATAGCACCAGACTAAATGGCGGCCACATAGAGTCACTTTCTGATCCTCCTGACACTGTCAACCACACAGGTTGGATACAGCTTGAAGAGGGAAAGTAAAACATAAGAACAAAGAATATTTAGGACATTCTTCACTACATCAAACTTCTACCAGTTTGAAACTATTTGAAGCACACGCTACCACAGTGTACTGGACTGACAACCAACGAATATAGTGACATGAATAAGGGGAAGGAACTTCTCGTAATTAACTCCCTTTTTACCAAAGTTATTTATGGCACCGATTCGCCTAGCAAAGTGAAATCGGTGCCATAAATAAATTTGGTAAAAAGGGATTTAAATACGAGAAGTCCCTTCCCCCTATTCATGTTCACTATATCCTTTCTCTTAGCCTCGCTGGTTCATATTTGGTTAACCAACGAATAGCCGCAAATACAGGAATCTTCTTCTTCTTCTTCGATCGCTCAGACAGTTTCCTGTCATATAAGCGTAGATGCGTCATGCTACCGTTATGCGCCTAACTAAGACATAGTTAGGCTCATCATGTCTGTCTTCGGCTGGAGAACATCTTTATGTGTTTATTGATGAGAACAAAGGCAGGAGGATGGACCAGTAAGGCAGAAAGAGAACAGATGACAGTAAGCCAAGGATAAAGGCAGAGTCAAAGAGACCGTTAGATTAGAGGAAGCTACAAGCACATCACTTCCAGAAGATGGAGGGAACTATTTGTAGGAAAGACCTCCCGGTATCGTCATGGGGGTGGGGGTGGGGTGGGGGTTACAGGAATATTAGGCCCCTAATTCCTTAAATGTCCATAACATGTTTACAGAGATTGATATAATTTTAATACAATAATGTTATGTGCTCAATGACTAACAAACACGATCAATTAAATTAAACAAGTAAACGTCACTCGTCTGAATATAATGATGTTCAGATGAACTCCCAAACTTACACAAAAAGCATTCATTTGATGTGTTAGATTATATGTACATGTATATCATGTGGCGGAACCATAGCCGATGAAGTTTAACCGAGGCATGGTTACTGCTACACATATCTGTATTGTTAAAATAATCGGGACTTTACTAGTGTTGCACTGCCTCCGGGCATTGCCTCCAGTATTGTTCCCACCATCTTTGTATTTACAAATGTCCCATATGTGTCTATGACCGAAAGGACGCAAAACACCATTTTTCTTCTTCTTCTCAAAAGCATTCATTAGGTGATGGCCTAATGATGGCCCCTTTGCTCGCAGCTTGCTATAAAACATTCATTAGGTGATGGCCCCTCTGCTCACAGCTTGCTATAAAGCATTCATTAGGTGATGGCCCCTCTGCTCACAGCTTGCTATAAAGCATTCATTAGGTGATGGCCCCTCTGCTCACAGCTTGCTATAAAGCATTCATTAGGTGATGGCCCCTCTGCTCACAGCTTGCTATAAAGCATTCATTAGGTGATGGCCCCTTGCTATTGCTATAAAGCATTCATTAGGTGATGGCCCCTCTGCTCACAGCTTGCTATAAAGCATTCATTAGGTGATGGCCTAATGATGGCCCCTCTGCTCACAGCTTGCTATAAAGCATTCATTAGGTGATGGCCCCTCTGCTCACAGCTTGCTATAAAACAGCTTGCTATTTCATTAGGTGATGGCCCCTCTGCTCACAGCTTGCTATAAAGCATTCATTAGGTGATGGCCCCTCTGCTCACAGCTTGCTATAAAGCATTCATTAGGTGATGGCCCCTCTGCTCACAGCTTGCTATAAAGCATTCATTAGGTGATGGCCCCTCTGCTCACAGCTTGCTATGAAGCATTCATTAGGTGATGGCCCCTCTGCTCACAGCTTGCTATAAAGCATTCATTAGGTGATGGCCCCTCTGCTCACAGCTTGCTATAAAGCATTCATTAGGTGATGGCCCCTCTGCTCACAGCTTGCTATAAAGCATTCATTAGGTGATGGCCCCTCTGCTCACAGCTTGCTATAAAGCATTCATTAGGTGATGGCCCCTCTGCTCACAGCTTGCTATAAAGCATTCATTAGGTGATGGCCCCTCTGCTCACAGCTTGCTATAAAGCATTCATTAGGTGATGGCCCCTCTGCTCACAGCTTGCTATAAAGCATTCATTAGGTGATGGCCCCTCTGCTCACAGCTTGCTATAAAGCATTCATTAGGTGATGGCCCCTCTGCTCACAGCTTGCTATAAAGCATTCATTAGGTGATGGCCCCTCTGCTCACAGCTTGCTATAAAGCATTCATTAGGTGATGGCCCCTCTGCTCACAGCTTGCTATAAAGCATTCATTAGGTGATGGCCCCTCTGCTCACAGCTTGCTATAAAGCATTCATTAGGTGATGGCCCCTCTGCTCACAGCTTGCTATAAAGCATTCATTAGGTGATGGCCCCTCTGCTCGCAGCTTGCTATAAAGCATTCATTAGGTGATGGCCCCTTTGCTCACAGCTTGCTATAAAGCATTCATTAGGTGATGGCCCCTCTGCTCACAGCTTGCTATAAAGCATTCATTAGGTGATGGCCCCTCTGCTCGCAGCTTGCTATAAAGCATTCATTAGGTGATGGCCCCTCTGCTCACAGCTTGCTATAAAGCATTCATTAGGTGATGGCCCCTCTGCTCACAGCTTGCTATAAAGCATTCATTAGGTGATGGCCCCTCTGCTCACAGCTTGCTATAAAGCATTCATTAGGTGATGGCCCCTCTGCTCACAGCTTGCTATAAAGCATTCATTAGGTGATGGCCCCTCTGCTCACAGCTTGCTATAAAGCATTCATTAGGTGATGGCCCCTCTGCTCGCAGCTTGCTATAAAGCATTCATTAGGTGATGGCCCCTCTGCTCACAGCTTGCTATAAAGCATTCATTAGGTGATGGCCCCTCTGCTCACAGCTTGCTATAAAGCATTCATTAGGTGATGGCCCCTCTGCTCACAGCTTGCTATAAAGCATTCATTAGGTGATGGCCCCTCTGCTGCTTGCTATAAAGCAGCTTGCTATAAAGCATTCATTAGGTGATGGCCCCTCTGCTCACAGCTTGCTATAAAGCATTCATTAGGTGATGGCCCCTCTGCTCACAGCTTGCTATAAAGCATTCATTAGGTGATGGCCCCTCTGCTCACAGCTTGCTATAAAGCATTCATTAGGTGATGGCCTAATGCCCCTCTGCTCGCAGCTTGCTATAAAGCATTCATTAGGTGATGGCCCCTCTGCTCACAGCTTGCTATAAAGCATTCATTAGGTGATGGCCCCTCTGCTCACAGCTTGCTATAAAGCATTCATTAGGTGATGGCCCCTCTGCTCACAGCTTGCTATAAAGCATTCATTAGGTGATGGCCCCTCTGCTCACAGCTTGCTATAAAGCATTCATTAGGTGATGGCCCCTCTGCTCACAGCTTGCTATAAAGCATTCATTAGGTGATGGCCCCTCTGCTCGCAGCTTGCTATAAAGCATTCATTAGGTGATGGCCCCTCTGCTCACAGCTTGCTATAAAGCATTCATTAGGTGATGGCCCCTCTGCTCACAGCTTGCTATGAAGCATTCATTAGGTGATGGCCCCTCTGCTCACAGCTTGCTATGGCCCCTCTGCTCAAGCATTCATTAGGTGATGGCCCCTCTGCTCACAGCTTGCTATAAAGCATTCATTAGGTGATGGCCCCTCTGCTCACAGCTTGCTATAAAGCATTCATTAGGTGATGGCCCCTCTGCTCACAGCTTGCTATAAAGCATTCATTAGGTGATGGCCCCTCTGCTCACAGCTTGCTATAAAGCATTCATTAGGTGATGGCCCCTCTGCTCACAGCTTGCTATAAAGCATTCATTAGGTGATGGCCCCTTGCTCACAGCTTGCTATAAAGCATTCATTAGGTGATGGCCCCTCTGCTCACAGCTTGCTATAAATAAAGCATTCATTAGGTGATGGCCCCTCTGCTCACAGCTTGCTATAAAGCATTCATTAGGTGATGGCCCCTCTGCTCACAGCTTGCTATAAAGCATTCATTAGGTGATGGCCCCTCTGCTCACAGCTTGCTATAAAGCATTCATTAGGTGATGGCCCCTCTGCTCGCAGCTTGCTATAAAGCATTCATTAGGTGATGGCCCCTTGCTCACAGCTTGCTATGAAGCATTCATTAGGTGATGGCCCCTCTGCTCACAGCTTGCTATAAAGCATTCATTAGGTG
>CM065693.1:58765666-58780075 GCA_017654935.2 Phymorhynchus buccinoides
AAACATGAACCAGACATGAATCAGCCCCGTTCGTCGTGTGTCTAATTAGATCAATAATATGTGTGTCTTCTGTTACATTACTGCATAAGCAATAACGCGCCTTTCTTTTGTTTGCACTTATGGTTATGAAACAAATAAGGCGAAATAAACGATTGATGTTAACGTTGCAATTGGTTACTAATATAAACGCAAATAACACCCATCAATAGTTACATTAATGAGATCTCATCTTCATTAATTATTATTATTCAATCTGACGAAGAGATTATGGTTTGATGTAGTCTGTTTGGTTTTCAACTGAATTGATCAGTGTACTGACAAGGAACAAGACAGGTCAACATATAGCTGTCAACGTGTACTGACAAGTAACAAGTCACGTCAACATATATAGCTGTCAACGTGATCATTATGTACCAATGTGTACTGACAAGGAACAAGTCACGTCAACATATAGCTGTCAACGTCATCATTATGTACCAATGTGTACTGACAAGGAACAAGACACGTCAACATATAGCTGTCAACGTCATCATTATGTACCAATGTGTACTGACAAGGAACAAGACACGTCAACATATAGCTGTCAACATCATCATTATGTACCAATGTGTACTGACAAGGAACAAGACAGGTCAACATATAGCTGTCAACATCATCATTATGTACCAATGTGTACTGACAAGGAACAAGACACGTCAACATATAGCTGTCAACATCATCATTATGTACCAATGTGTACTGACAAGGAACAAGACACGTCAACATATAGCTGTCAACATCATCATTATGTACCAATGTGTACTGACAAGGAACAAGACACGTCAACATATAGCTGTCAACATCATCATTATGTACCAATGTGTACTGACAAGGAACAAGACACGTCAACATATAGCTGTCAACATCATCATTATGTACCAATGTGTACTGACAAGGAACAAGACACGTCAACATATAGCTGTCAACATCATTATGTACCAATGTGTACTGACAAGGAACAAGACACGTCAACATATAGCTGTCAACATCATCATTATGTACCAATGTGTACTGACAAGGAACAAGACACGTCAACATATAGCTGTCAACATCATTATGTACCAATGTGTACTGACAAGGAACAAGACACGTCAACATATAGCTGTCAACATCATTATGTACCAATGTGTACTGACAAGGAACAAGACAAGACACGTCAACATATAGCTGTCAACATCATCATTATGTACCAATGTGTACTGACAAGGAACAAGACACGTCAACATATAGCTGTCAACGTCATCATTATGTACCAATGTGTACTGACAAGGAACAAGACACGTCAACATATAGCTGTCAACGTCATCATTATGTACCAATGTGTACTGACAAGGAACAAGACACGTCAACATATAGCTGTCAACATCATCATTATGTACCAATGTGTACTGTCAAGGAACAAGACACGTCAACATATAGCTGTCAACATCATCATTATGTACCAATGTGTACTGACAAGGAACAAGACACGTCAACATATAGCTGTCAACGTCATCATTATGTACCAATGTGTACTGACAAGGAACAAGACACGTCAACATATAGCTGTCAACGTCATCATTATGTACCAATGTGTACTGACAAGGAACAAGACACGTCAACATATAGCTGTCAACGTCATCATTATGTACCAATGTGTACTGACAAGGAACAAGACACGTCAACATATAGCTGTCAACGTCATCATTATGTACCAATGTGTACTGACAAGGAACAAGACACGTCAACATATAGCTGTCAACATCATCATTATGTACCAATGTGTACTGACAAGGAACAAGACACGTCAACATATAGCTGTCAACGTCATCATTATGTACCAATGTGTACTGACAAGGAACAAGACACGTCAACATATAGCTGTCAACATCATCATTATGTACCAATGTGTACTGACAAGGAACAAGACACGTCAACATATAGCTGTCAACATCATCATTATGTACCAATGTGTACTGACAAGGAACAAGACACGTCAACATATAGCTGTCAACATCATCATTATGTACCAATGTGTACTGACAAGGAACAAGACACGTCAACATATAGCTGTCAACATCATCATTATGTACCAATGTGTACTGACAAGGAACAAGACACGTCAACATATAGCTGTCAACATCATCATTATGTACCAATGTGTACTGACAAGGAACAAGACACGTCAACATATAGCTGTCAACATCATCATTATGTACCAATGTGTACTGACAAGGAACAAGACACGTCAACATATAGCTGTCAACATCATCATTATGTACCAATGTGTACTGACAAGGAACAAGACACGTCAACATATAGCTGTCAACGTCATCATTATGTACCAATGTGTACTGACAAGGAACAAGACACGTCAACATATAGCTGTCAACGTCATCATTATGTACCAATGTGTACTGACAAGGAACAAGACACGTCAACATATAGCTGTCAACGTCATCATTATGTACCAATGTGTACTGACAAGGAACAAGACACGTCAACATATAGCTGTCAACGTCATCATTATGTACCAATGTGTACTGACAAGGAACAAGACACGTCAACATATAGCTGTCAACATCATCATTATGTACCAATGTGTACTGACAAGGAACAAGACACGTCAACATATAGCTGTCAACATCATCATTATGTACCAATGTGTACTGACAAGGAACAAGACAGGTCAACATATAGCTGTCAACATCATCATTATGTACCAATGTGTACTGACAAGGAACAAGACACGTCAACATATAGCTGTCAACATCATCATTATGTACCATTGTGTACTGACAAGGAACAAGACACGTCAACATATAGCTGTCAACATCATTATGTACCAATGTGTACTGACAAGGAACAAGACACGTCAACATATAGCTGTCAACATCATCATTATGTACCAATGTGTACTGACAAGGAACAAGACACGTCAACATATAGCTGTCAACATCATCATTATGTACCAATGTGTACTGACAAGGAACAAGACACGTCAACATATAGCTGTCAACATCATCATTATGTACCAATGTGTACTGACAAGGAACAAGACACGTCAACATATAGCTGTCAACGTCATCATTATGTACCAATGTGTACTGACAAGGAACAAGACACGTCAACATATAGCTGTCAACATCATCATTATGTACCAATGTGTACTGACAAGGAACAAGACACGTCAACATATAGCTGTCAACATCATCATTATGTACCAATGTGTACTGACAAGGAACAAGACAGGTCAACATATAGCTGTCAACATCATCATTATGTACCAATGTGTACTGACAAGGAACAAGACACGTCAACATATAGCTGTCAACATCATCATTATGTACCAATGTGTACTGACAAGGAACAAGACACGTCAACATATAGCTGTCAACATCATCATTATGTACCAATGTGTACTGACAAGGAACAAGACAGGTCAACATATAGCTGTCAACATCATCATTATGTACCAATGTGTACTGACAAGGAACAAGACAGGTCAACATATAGCTGTCAACATCATCATTATGTACCAATGTGTACTGACAAGGAACAAGACAGGTCAACATATAGCTGTCAACGTCATCATTATGTACCAATGTGTACTGACAAGGAACAAGACACGTCAACATATAGCTGTCAACATCATCATTATGTACCAATGTGTACTGACAAGGAACAAGACACGTCAACATATAGCTGTCAACATCATCATTATGTACCAATGTGTACTGACAAGGAACAAGACACGTCAACATATAGCTGTCAACATCATCATTATGTACCAATGTGTACTGACAAGGAACAAGACACGTCAACATATAGCTGTCAACATCATCATTATGTACCAATGTGTACTGACAAGGAACAAGACACGTCAACATATAGCTGTCAACATCATCATTATGTACCAATGTGTACTGACAAGGAACAAGACACGTCAACATATAGCTGTCAACATCATCATTATGTACCAATGTGTACTGACAAGGAACAAGACACGTCAACATATAGCTGTCAACATCATCATTATGTACCAATGTGTACTGACAAGGAACAAGACACGTCAACATATAGCTGTCAACATCATCATTATGTACCAATGTGTACTGACAAGGAACAAGACACGTCAACATATAGCTGTCAACATCATCATTATGTACCAATGTGTACTGACAAGGAACAAGACACGTCAACATATAGCTGTCAACATCATCATTATGTACCAATGTGTACTGACAAGGAACAAGACACGTCAACATATAGCTGTCAACATCATCATTATGTACCAATGTGTACTGACAAGGAACAAGACACGTCAACATATAGCTGTCAACATCATCATTATGTACCAATGTGTACTGACAAGGAACAAGACAGGTCAACATATAGCTGTCAACATCATCATTATGTACCAATGTGTACTGACAAGGAACAAGACACGTCAACATATAGCTGTCAACATCATCATTATGTACCAATGTGTACTGACAAGGAACAAGACACGTCAACATATAGCTGTCAACATCATCATTATGTACCAATGTGTACTGACAAGGAACAAGACACGTCAACATATAGCTGTCAACATCATCATTATGTACCAATGTGTACTGACAAGGAACAAGACACGTCAACATATAGCTGTCAACATCATCATTATGTACCAATGTGTACTGACAAGGAACAAGACACGTCAACATATAGCTGTCAACATCATCATTATGTACCAATGTGTACTGACAAGGAACAAGACACGTCAACATATAGCTGTCAACATCATCATTATGTACCAATGTGTACTGACAAGGAACAAGACACGTCAACATATAGCTGTCAACATCATCATTATGTACCAATGTGTACTGACAAGGAACAAGACACGTCAACATATAGCTGTCAACATCATCATTATGTACCAATGTGTACTGACAAGGAACAAGACAGGTCAACATATAGCTGTCAACATCATCATTATGTACCAATGTGTACTGACAAGGAACAAGACACGTCAACATATAGCTGTCAACATCATTATGTACATGACAAGGAACAAGACACGTCAACATATAGTACCAATGTGTACTGACAAGGAACAAGACACGTCAACATATAGCTGTCAACATCATCATTATGTACCAATGTGTACTGACAAGGAACAAGACACGTCAACATATAGCTGTCAACATCATCATTATGTACCAATGTGTACTGACAAGGAACAAGACACGTCAACATATAGCTGTCAACATCATCATTATGTACCAATGTGTACTGACAAGGAACAAGACACGTCAACATATAGCTGTCAACATCATCATTATGTACCAATGTGTACTGACAAGGAACAAGACACGTCAACATATAGCTGTCAACATCATCATTATGTACCAATGTGTACTGACAAGGAACAAGACACGTCAACATATAGCTGTCAACATCATCATTATGTACCAATGTGTACTGACAAGGAACAAGACACGTCAACATATAGCTGTCAACATCATCATTATGTACCAATGTGTACTGACAAGGAACAAGACACGTCAACATATAGCTGTCAACATCATCATTATGTACCAATGTGTACTGACAAGGAACAAGACACGTCAACATATAGCTGTCAACATCATCATTATGTACCAATGTGTACTGACAAGGAACAAGACACGTCAACATATAGCTGTCAACATCATCATTATGTACCAATGTGTACTGACAAGGAACAAGACACGTCAACATATAGCTGTCAACGTCATCATTATGTACCAATGTGTACTGACAAGGAACAAGACAGGTCAACATATAGCTGTCAACATCATCATGTACCAATGTGTACTGACAAGGAACAAGACACGTCAACATATAGCTGTCAACATCATCATTATGTACCAATGTGTACTGACAAGGAACAAGACACGTCAACATATAGCTGTCAACATCATCATTATGTACCAATGTGTACTGACAAGGAACAAGACAGGTCAACATATAGCTGTCAACATCATCATTATGTACCAATGTGTACTGACAAGGAACAAGACACGTCAACATATAGCTGTCAACATCATCATTATGTACCAATGTGTACTGACAAGGAACAAGACACGTCAACATATAGCTGTCAACATCATCATTATGTACCAATGTGTACTGACAAGGAACAAGACACGTCAACATATAGCTGTCAACATCATCATTATGTACCAATGTGTACTGACAAGGAACAAGACACGTCAACATATAGCTGTCAACATCATCATTATGTACCAATGTGTACTGACAAGGAACAAGACAGGTCAACATATAGCTGTCAACATCATCATTATGTACCAATGTGTACTGACAAGGAACAAGACACGTCAACATATAGCTGTCAACATCATCATTATGTACCAATGTGTACTGACAAGGAACAAGACACGTCAACATATAGCTGTCAACATCATCATTATGTACCAATGTGTACTGACAAGGAACAAGACACGGTCAACATATAGCTGTCAACATCATCATTATGTACCAATGTGTACTGACAAGGAACAAGACACGTCAACATATAGCTGTCAACATCATCATTATGTACCAATGTGTACTGACAAGGAACAAGACACGTCAACATATAGCTGTCAACATCATCATTATGTACCAATGTGTACTGACAAGGAACAAGACACGTCAACATATAGCTGTCAACATCATCATTATGTACCAATGTGTACTGACAAGGAACAAGACACGTCAACATATAGCTGTCAACATCATCATTATGTACCAATGTGTACTGACAAGGAACAAGACACGTCAACATATAGCTGTCAACATCATCATTATGTACCAATGTGTACTGACAAGGAACAAGACAGGTCAACATATAGCTGTCAACATCATCATTATGTACCAATGTGTACTGACAAGGAACAAGACACGTCAACATATAGCTGTCAACATCATCATTATGTACCAATGTGTACTGACAAGGAACAAGACACGTCAACATATAGCTGTCAACATCATCATTATGTACCAATGTGTACTGACAAGGAACAAGACACGTCAACATATAGCTGTCAACATCATCATTATGTACCAATGTGTACTGACAAGGAACAAGACACGTCAACATATAGCTGTCAACATCATCATTATGTACCAATGTGTACTGACAAGGAACAAGACACGTCAACATATAGCTGTCAACATCATCATTATGTACCAATGTGTACTGACAAGGAACAAGACACGTCAACATATAGCTGTCAACATCATCATTATGTACCAATGTGTACTGACAAGGAACAAGACACGTCAACATATAGCTGTCAACATCATCATTATGTACCAATGTGTACTGACAAGGAACAAGACACGTCAACATATAGCTGTCAACATCATCATTATGTACCAATGTGTACTGACAAGGAACAAGACACGTCAACATATAGCTGTCAACATCATCATTATGTACCAATGTGTACTGACAAGGAACAAGACACGTCAACATATAGCTGTCAACATCATCATTATGTACCAATGTGTACTGACAAGGAACAAGACACGTCAACATATAGCTGTCAACATCATTTATGTACCAATGTGTACTGACAAGGAACAAGACACGTCAACATATAGCTGTCAACATCATCATTATGTACCAATGTGTACTGACAAGGAACAAGACAGGTCAACATATAGCTGTCAACATCATCATTATGTACCAATGTGTACTGACAAGGAACAAGACACGTCAACATATAGCTGTCAACATCATCATTATGTACCAATGTGTACTGACAAGGAACAAGACACGTCAACATATAGCTGTCAACATCATCATTATGTACCAATGTGTACTGACAAGGAACAAGACACGTCAACATATAGCTGTCAACATCATCATTATGTACCAATGTGTACTGACAAGGAACAAGACACGTCAACATATAGCTGTCAACATCATCATTATGTACCAATGTGTACTGACAAGGAACAAGACACGTCAACAATATAGCTGTCAACATCATCATTATGTACCAATGTGTACTGACAAGGAACAAGACACGTCAACATATAGCTGTCAACATCATCATTATGTACCAATGTGTACTGACAAGGAACAAGACACGTCAACATATAGCTGTCAACATATATAGCTACCATCATGTACCAATGTGTACTGACAAGGAACAAGACACGTCAACATATAGCTGTCAACATCATTATGTACCAATGTGTACTGACAAGGAACAAGACACGTCAACATATAGCTGTCAACATCATCATTATGTACCAATGTGTACTGACAAGGAACAAGACACGTCAACATATAGCTGTCAACATCATCATTATGTACCAATGTGTACTGACAAGGAACAAGACACGTCAACATATAGCTGTCAACATCATCATTATGTACCAATGTGTACTGACAAGGAACAAGACACGTCAACATATAGCTGTCAACATCATCATTATGTACCAATGTGTACTGACAAGGAACAAGACACGTCAACATATAGCTGTCAACATCATCATTATGTACCAATGTGTACTGACAAGGAACAAGACACGTCAACATATAGCTGTCAACATCATCATTATGTACCAATGTGTACTGACAAGGAACAAGACACGTCAACATATAGCTGTCAACATCATCATTATGTACCAATGTGTACTGACAAGGAACAAGACACGTCAACATATAGCTGTCAACATCATCATTATGTACCAATGTGTACTGACAAGGAACAAGACACGTCAACATATAGCTGTCAACATCATCATTATGTACCAATGTCATCATTATGTACCAATGTGTACTGACAAGGAACAAGACACGTCAACATATAGCTGTCAACATCATCATTATGTACCAATGTGTACTGACAAGGAACAAGACACGTCAACATATAGCTGTCAACATCATCATTATGTACCAATGTGTACTGACAAGGAACAAGACACGTCAACATATAGCTGTCAACATCATCATTATGTACCAATGTGTACTGACAAGGAACAAGACACGTCAACATATAGCTGTCAACATCATCATTATGTACCAATGTGTACTGACAAGGAACAAGACACGTCAACATATAGCTAGCTGTCAACAAGACACGTCAACATCTGTCAACATTCATTATGTACCAATGTGTACTGACAAGGAACAAGACACGTCAACATATAGCTGTCAACATCATCATTATGTACCAATGTGTACTGACAAGGAACAAGACACGTCAACATATAGCTGTCAACATCATCATTATGTACCAATGTGTACTGACAAGGAACAAGACACGTCAACATATAGCTGTCAACATCATCATTATGTACCAATGTGTACTGACAAGGAACAAGACACGTCAACATATAGCTGTCAACATCATTATGTACCAATGTGTACTGACAAGGAACAAGACACGTCAACATATAGCTGTCAACATCATCATTATGTACCAATGTGTACTGACAAGGAACAAGACAGGTCAACATATAGCTGTCAACATCATCATTATGTACCAATGTGTACTGACAAGGAACAAGACACGTCAACATATAGCTGTCAACATCATCATTATGTACCAATGTGTACTGACAAGGAACAAGACACGTCAACATATAGCTGTCAACATCATCATTATGTACCAATGTGTACTGACAAGGAACAAGACACGTCAACATATAGCTGTCAACATCATCATTATGTACCAATGTGTACTGACAAGGAACAAGACACGGTCAACATATAGCTGTCAACATCATCATTATGTACCAATGTGTACTGACAAGGAACAAGACACGTCAACATATAGCTGTCAACATCATCATTATGTACCAATGTGTACTGACAAGGAACAAGACACGTCAACATATAGCTGTCAACATCATCATTATGTACCAATGTGTACTGACAAGGAACAAGACACGTCAACATATAGCTGTCAACATCATCATTATGTACCAATGTGTACTGACAAGGAACAAGACACGTCAACATATAGCTGTCAACATCATCATTATGTACCAATGTGTACTGACAAGGAACAAGACACGTCAACATATAGCTGTCAACATCATCATTATGTACCAATGTGTACTGACAAGGAACAAGACACGTCAACATATAGCTGTCAACATCATCATTATGTACCAATGTGTACTGACAAGGAACAAGACACGTCAACATATAGCTGTCAACATCATCATTATGTACCAATGTGTACTGACAAGGAACAAGACACGTCAACATATAGCTGTCAACATCATCATTATGTACCAATGTGTACTGACAAGGAACAAGACACGTCAACATATAGCTGTCAACATCATCATTATGTACCAATGTGTACTGACAAGGAACAAGACAGGTCAACATATAGCTGTCAACATCATCATTATGTACCAATGTGTACTGACAAGGAACAAGACACTTCAACATATAGCTGTCAACATCATCATTATGTACCAATGTGTACTGACAAGGAACAAGACACGTCAACATATAGCTGTCAACATCATCATTATGTACCAATGTGTACTGACAAGGAACAAGACACGTCAACATATATGCTGTCAACATCATCATTATGTACCAATGTGTACTGATGAGGAACAAGACAGGTCAACATATAGCTGTCAACATCATTATGTACCAATGTGTACTGACAAGGAACAAGACACGTCAACATATAGCTGTCAACATCATCATTATGTACCAATGTGTACTGACAAGGAACAAGACAGGTCAACATATAGCTGTCAACATCATCATTATGTACCAATGTGTACTGACAAGGAACAAGACACGTCAACATATAGCTGTCAACATCATCATTATGTACCAATGTGTACTGACAAGGAACAAGACAGGTCAACATATAGCTGTCAACATCATCATTATGTACCAATGTGTACTGACAAGGAACAAGACACGTCAACATATAGCTGTCAACATCATCATTATGTACCAATGTGTACTGACAAGGAACAAGACACGTCAACATATAGCTGTCAACGTCATCATTATGTACCAATGTGTACTGACAAGGAACAAGACACGTCAACATATAGCTGTCAACGTCATCATTATGTACCAATGTGTACTGACAAGGAACAAGACAGGTCAACATATAGCTGTCAACATCATCATTATGTACCAATGTGTACTGACAAGGAACAAGACACGTCAACATATAGCTGTCAACATCATCATTATGTACCAATGTGTACTGACAAGGAACAAGACACGTCAACATATAGCTGTCAACATCATCATTATGTACCAATGTGTACTGACAAGGAACAAGACACGTCAACATATAGCTGTCAACATCATTATGTACCAATGTGTACTGACAAGGAACAAGACACGTCAACATATAGCTGTCAACATCATCATTATGTACCAATGTGTACTGACAAGGAACAAGACACGTCAACATATATAGCTGTCAACGTCATCATTATGTACCAATGTGTACTGACAAGGAACAAGACACGTCAACATATAGCTGTCAACATCATCATTATGTACCAATGTGTACTGACAAGGAACAAGACACATCATTATGTCAACATATAGCTGTCAACATCATCATTATGTACCAATGTGTACTGACAAGGAACAAGACACGTCAACATATAGCTGTCAACATCATCATTATGTACCAATGTGTACTGACAAGGAACAAGACACGTCAACATATAGCTGTCAACATCATCATTATGTACCAATGTGTACTGACAAGGAACAAGACACGTCAACATATAGCTGTCAACATCATCATTATGTACCAATGTGTACTGACAAGGAACAAGACACGTCAACATATAGCTGTCAACATCATCATTATGTACCAATGTGTACTGACAAGGAACAAGACACGTCAACATATAGCTGTCAACGTCATCATTATGTACCAATGTGTACTGACAAGGAACAAGACACGTCAACATATAGCTGTCAACATCATCATTATGTACCAATGTGTACTGACAAGGAACAAGACACGTCAACATATAGCTGTCAACATCATCATTATGTACCAATGTGTACTGACAAGGAACAAGACACGTCAACATATAGCTGTCAACGTCATCATTATGTACCAATGTGTACTGACAAGGAACAAGACACGTCAACATATAGCTGTCAACATCATCATTATGTACCAATGTGTACTGACAAGGAACAAGACACGTCAACATATAGCTGTCAGTACTGTGTACAACAACATCATCATTATGTACCAATGTGTACTGACAAGGAACAAGACAGGTCAACATATAGCTGTCAACATCATCATTATGTACCAATGTGTACTGACAAGGAACAAGACAGGTCAACATATAGCTGTCAACATCATCATTATGTACCAATGTGTACTGACAAGGAACAAGACAGGTCAACATATAGCTGTCAACATCATCATTATGTACCAATGTGTACTGACAAGGAACAAGACACGTCAACATATAGCTGTCAACATCATCATTATGTACCAATGTGTACTGACAAGGAACAAGACACGTCAACATATAGCTGTCAACATCATCATTATGTACCAATGTGTACTGACAAGGAACAAGACACGTCAACATATAGCTGTCAACATCATCATTATGTACCAATGTGTACTGACAAGGAACAAGACACGTCAACATATAGCTGTCAACATCATCATTATGTACCAATGTGTACTGACAAGGAACAAGACACGTCAACATATAGCTGTCAACATCATCATTATGTACCAATGTGTACTGACAAGGAACAAGACACGTCAACATATAGCTGTCAACATCATCATTATGTACCAATGTGTACTGACAAGGAACAAGACAGGTCAACATATAGCTGTCAACGTCATCATTATGTACCAATGTGTACTGACAAGGAACAAGACACGTCAACATATAGCTGTCAACGTCATCATTATGTACCAATGTGTACTGACAAGGAACAAGACACGTCAACATATAGCTGTCAACATCATTATTATGTACCAATGTGTACTGACAAGGAACAAGACACGTCAACATATAGCTGTCAACATCATCATTATGTACCAATGTGTACTGACAAGGAACAAGACACGTCAACATATAGCTGTCAACATCATCATTATGTACCAATGTGTACTGACAAGGAACAAGACACGTCAACATATAGCTGTCAACATCATCATTATGTACCAATGTGTACTGACAAGGAACAAGACAGGTCAACATATAGCTGTCAACGTCATCATTATGTACCAATGTGTACTGACAAGGAACAAGACACGTCAACATATAGCTGTCAACGTCATCATTATGTACATGTGTACTGACAAGGAACAAGTCACCAACATATAGCTGTCAACATCATCTGTGTACCAATGTGTAACAAGGAACAAGACAGGTCAACATATAGCTGTCAACGTCATCATTATGTACCAATGTGTACTGACAAGGAACAAGACACGTCAACATATAGCTGTCAACATCATCATTATGTACCAATGTGTACTGACAAGGAACAAGACACGTCAACATATAGCTGTCAACGTCATCATTATGTACCAATGTGTACTGACAAGGAACAAGACAACATATAGCTCAACATATAGTACTGTGTACTGACAAGGAACAAGACACGTCAACATATAGCTGTCAACGTCATTTATGTACCAATGTGTACTGACAAGGAACAAGACACGTCAACATATAGCTGTCAACATCATCATTATGTACCAATGTGTACTGACAAGGAACAAGACACGTCAACATATAGCTGTCAACATCATCATTATGTACCAATGTGTACTGACAAGGAACAAGACACGTCAACATATAGCTGTCAACATCATCATTATGTACCAATGTGTACTGACAAGGAACAAGACACGTCAACATATAGCTGTCAACGTCATCATTATGTACCAATGTGTACTGACAAGGAACAAGACACGTCAACATATAGCTGTCAACATCATCATTATGTACCAATGTGTACTGACAAGGAACAAGACACGTCAACATATAGCTGTCAACATCATCATTATGTACCAATGTGTACTGACAAGGAACAAGACACGTCAACATATAGCTGTCAACATCATCATTATGTACCAATGTGTACTGACAAGGAACAAGACACGTCAACATATAGCTGTCAACATCATAATTATGTACCAATGTGTACTGACAAGGAACAAGACACGTCAACATATAGCTGTCAACGTCATCATTATGTACCAATGTGTACTGACAAGGAACAAGACACGTCAACATATAGCTGTCAACGTCATCATTATGTACCAATGTGTACTGACAAGGAACAAGACACGTCAACATATAGCTGTCAACGTCATCATTATGTACCAATGTGTACTG
>CM065693.1:58780575-58800575 GCA_017654935.2 Phymorhynchus buccinoides
TCCCTCCCCCTTAGCACCCCATTCTGCATTGCTTTCACCAGACGATTGACACTCTGGTCACTAAAATGTGTTTATAGCAAAAGAGTCCTTAACCCTTTAGCACCCATTCTGCATTGCTTCACCAGACTGATTGATACTCTCTGTTCACTACAATGGTTTATAGCGGAGAGGCCTAACCCTTAGCACCCATTCTGCATTGCTTCAACCAGATGATTGTACTCTGTTCACTAACCAATGTGTATAGCGGGAGAGGCCTTAACCCTTTAGCACCCATTCTGACATTGCTTCACCAGACTGATTGATACTATGTTCATAACAATGTGTTATAGCGGAGAGGCCTTAACCCATTAGCACCCATTTGCATGGCTTCACCAGGACTGATTGATACTCTGTCACTAATGTGTTTATAGCGGAGAGGCCTTAACCCTTTAGCACCCATTCTGCATGGCTTCACCAGACTGATTGATACTCTGTTCACTACAATGTGTTTATAGCGGAGAGGCCTTAACCCTTTAGCACCCATTCTGCATGGCTTCACCAGACTGATTGACACTGTTCACTACAATGTGTTTATAGCGGAGAGGCCTTAACCCTTTAGCAACCATTCTGCATGGCTTCACCAGACTGATTGATACTCTGTTCACTACAATGTGTTTATAGCGGAGAGGCCTTAACCCTTTAGCACCCATTCTGCATGGCTTCACCAGACTGATTGATACTCTGTTCACTACAATGTGTTTATAGCGGAGAGGCCTTAACCCTTTAGCAACCATTCTGCATGGCTTCACCAGACTGATTGACACTGTTCACTACAATGTGTTTATAGCGGAGAGGCCTTAACCCTTTAGCACCCATTCTGCATGGCTTCACCAGACTGATTGACACTGTTCACTACAATGTGTTTATAGCGGAGAGGCCTTAACCCTTTAGCAACCATTCTGCATGGCTTCACCAGACTGACTGACACTCTGGTCACTAAAATGCGTGAAATTAGGATCAGTTATCCAATTTCCTTATGTTGTTAATTTTAGGACATAAGGAAAGGCCTTATTTGATACATGTCATAGGGGGATTGACAGTATTGTAGATGTGGAGATGAGGAAAGGCCTCATTTGATACGTGTCATAGGGGGATTCACAGTATTGTAGATGTGGAGATGAGGAAAGGCCTCATTTGATGTATGTCATAGGGGGATTCACAGTATTGTAGATGTGGAGATGAGGAAAGGCCTCAGTTGATACGTGTCATAGGGGGATTCACGGTATTGAAGATGTGGAGATGAGGAAACGCCTCAGTTGATACGTGTCATAGGGGGATTCACAGTATTGTAGATGTGGAGATGAGGAAAGGCCTCAGTTGATACATGTCATAGGGGATTCACAGTATTGTAGATGTGGAGATAAGGAAAGGCCTTATTTGATACATGTCATAGGGGGATTCACAGTATTGTAGATGTGGAGATGAGGAAAGGCCTCAGTTGATACGTGTCATAGGGGGATTCACGGTATTGAAGATGTGGAGATGAGGAAAAGCCTCAGTTGATACGTGTCATAGGGGGATTCACAGTATTGTAGATGTGGAGATGAGGAACAGCCTCAGTTGATACGTGTCATAGGGGGATTCACAGTATTGTAGATGTGGAGATAAGGAAAGGCCTTGTTTGATACATGTCATAGGGGGATTCACGGTATTGAAGATGTGGAGATGAGGAAAGGCCTCAGTTGATACGTGTCATAGGGGGATTCACAGTATTGTAGATGTGGAGATGAGGAAAGGCCTCAGTTTGATACGTGTCATATAGGGGGATTCACGGTATTGTAGATGTGGAGATAAGGAAAAGCCTCAGTTGATACGTGTCATAGGGGGATTCACGGTATTGAAGATGTGGAGATGAGGAAACGCCTCAGTTGATACGTGTCATAGGGGGATTCACGGTATTGAAGATGTGGAGATGAGGAAAAGCCTCAGTTGATACGTGTCATAGGGGGATTCACGGTATTGAAGATGTGGAGATGAGGAAAAGCCTCAGTTGATACGTGTCATAGGGGGATTCACGGTATTGAAGATGTGGAGATGAGGAAACGCCTCAGTTGATACGTGTCATAGGGGGATTCACGGTATTGAAGATGTGGAGATGAGGAAACGCCTCAGTTGATACGTGTCATAGGGGGATTCACGGTATTGAAGATGTGGAGATGAGGAAAGGCCTCAGTTGATACGTGTCATAGGGGGATTCACGGTATTGAAGATGTGGAGATGAGGAAAAGCCTCAGTTGATACGTGTCATAGGGGGATTCACAGTATTGCAAGATGTGGAGATAAGGAAAAAAAAAAAAAAAAGCCCTCAGTTTGATACGTGTCATAGGGGGATTCACGGTATTGAAGATGTGGAGATGAGGAAAAGCCTCAGTTGATACGTGTCATAGGGGGATTCACGGTATTGAAGATGTGGAGATGAGGAAACGCCTCAGTTGATACGTGTCATAGGGGGATTCACGGTATTGAAGATGTGGAGATGAGGAAAAGCCTCAGTTGATACGTGTCATAGGGGGATTCACGGTATTGAAGATGTGGAGATGAGGAAAAGCCTCAGTTGATACGTGTCATAGGGGGATTCACGGTATTGAAGATGTGGAGATGAGGAAAGGCCTTGTTTGATACGTGTCATAGGGGGATTCACGGTATTGAAGATGTGGAGATGAGGAAAAGCCTCAGTTGATACGTGTCATAGGGGGATTCACGGTATTGAAGATGTGGAGATGAGGAAAGGCCTCAGTTGATACGTGTCATAGGGGGATTCACAGTATTGTAGATGTGGAGATAAGGAAAAGCCTTGTTTGATACGTGTCATAGGGGGATTCACGGTATTGAAGATGTGGAGATGAGGAAAAGCCTCAGTTGATACGTGTCATAGGGGGATTCACAGTATTGAAGATGTGGAGATGAGGAAAGGCCTCAGTTGATACGTGTCATAGGGGGATTCACGGTATTGAAGATGTGGAGATGAGGAAAGGCCTCAGTTGATACGTGTCATAGGGGGATTCACGGTATTGAAGATGTGGAGATGAGGAAAAGCCTCAGTTGATACGTGTCATAGGGGGATTCACGGTATTGAAGATGTGGAGATGAGGAAACGCCTCAGTTGATACGTGTCATAGGGGGATTCACAGTATTGAAGATGTGGAGATAAGGAAAGGCCTTATTTGATACATGTCATAGGGGGATTCACAGTATTGTAGATGTGGAGATGAGGAAAGGCCTTGTTTGATACGTGTCATAGGGGGATTCATTGTATTGAAGATGTGGAGATAAGGAAAGGCCTTGTTTGATACGTGTCATAGGGGGATTCACGGTATTGAAGATGTGGAGATGAGGAAAAGCCTCAGTTGATACGTGTCATAGGGGGATTCACGGTATTGAAGATGTGGAGATGAGGAAAGGCCTCAGTTGATACGTGTCATAGGGGGATTCACGGTATTGAAGATGTGGAGATGAGGAAACGCCTCAGTTGATACGTGTCATAGGGGGATTCACGGTATTGAAGATGTGGAGATGAGGAAAAGCCTCAGTTGATACGTGTCATAGGGGGATTCACGGTATTGCAGATGTGGAGATAAGGAAAGGCTCAGTTTGATACGTGTCATAGGGGGATTCACGGTATTGAAGATGTGGAGATGAGGAAAGGCCTTGTTTGATACGTGTCATAGGGGGATTCACGGTATTGAAGATGTGGAGATGAGGAAAAGCCTCAGTTGATACGTGTCATAGGGGGATTCACGGTATTGAAGATGTGGAGATGAGGAAAAGCCTCAGTTGATACGTGTCATAGGGGGATTCACAGTATTGTAGATGTGGAGATAAGGAAAGGCCTCAGTTGATACGTGTCATAGGGGGATTCACAGTATTGCTGATGTGGAGATGAGGAAAGGCCTTGTTTGATACCACAGGGGGATTCACGGTATTGAAGATGTGGAGATGAGGAAACGCCTCAGTTGATACGTGTCATAGGGGGATTCACGGTATTGAAGATGTGGAGATGAGGAAAAGCCTCAGTTGATACGTGTCATAGGGGGATTCACGGTATTGAAGATGTGGAGATGAGGAAAAGCCTCAGTTGATACGTGTCATAGGGGGATTCACGGTATTGAAGATGTGGAGATGAGGAAACGCCTCAGTTGATACGTGTCATAGGGGGATTCACGGTATTGAAGATGTGGAGATGAGGAAAAGCCTCAGTTGATACGTGTCATAGGGGGATTCACGGTATTGAAGATGTGGAGATGAGGAAAAGCCTCAGTTGATACGTGTCATAGGGGGATTCACGGTATTGAAGATGTGGAGATGAGGAAAAGCCTCAGTTGATACGTGTCATAGGGGGATTCACAGTATTGTAGATGTGGAGATAAGGAAAGGCCTTGTTTGATACGTGTCATAGGGGGATTCACGGTATTGAAGATGTGGAGATGAGGAAAAGCCTCAGTTGATACGTGTCATAGGGGGATTCACGGTATTGAAGATGTGGAGATGAGGAAAAGCCTCAGTTGATACGTGTCATAGGGGGATTCACAGTATTGAAGATGTGGAGATGAGGAAACGCCTCAGTTGATACGTGTCATAGGGGGATTCACGGTATTGAAGATGTGGAGATAAGGAAAGGCCTCAGTTGATACGTGTCATAGGGGGATTCACGGTATTGAAGATGTGGAGATGAGGAAAAGCCTCAGTTGATACGTGTCATAGGGGGATTCACGGTATTGAAGATGTGGAGATGAGGAAACGCCTCAGTTGATACGTGTCATAGGGGGATTCACAGTATTGAAGATGTGGAGATGAGGAAACGCCTCAGTTGATACGTGTCATAGGGGGATTCACGGTATTGAAGATGTGGAGATGAGGAAAGGCCTTGTTTGATACGTGTCATAGGGGGATTCACGGTATTGAAGATGTGGAGATGAGGAAAAGCCTCAGTTGATACGTGTCATAGGGGGATTCACGGTATTGAAGATGTGGAGATGAGGAAAAGCCTCAGTTGATACGTGTCATAGGGGGATTCACGGTATTGAAGATGTGGAGATAAGGAAAGGCCTTGTTTGATACGTGTCATAGGGGGATTCACGGTATTGAAGATGTGGAGATGAGGAAACGCCTCAGTTGATACGTGTCATAGGGGGATTCACGGTATTGAAGATGTGGAGATGAGTAAAAGCCTCAGTTGATACGTGTCATAGGGGGATTCACAGTATTGAAGATGTGGAGATGAGGAAAGCCTCAGTTGATACGTGTCATAGGGGGATTCACGGTATTGAAGATGTGGAGATGAGGAAAGGCCTTGTTTGATACGTGTCATAGGGGGATTCACGGTATTGAAGATGTGGAGATGAGGAAAAGCCTCAGTTGATACGTGTCATAGGGGGATTCACGGTATTGAAGATGTGGAGATGAGGAAAAGCCTCAGTTGATACGTGTCATAGGGGGATTCACGGTATTGAAGATGTGGAGATGAGGAAACGCCTCAGTTGATACGTGTCATAGGGGGATTCACGGTATTGAAGATGTGGAGATGAGGAAAAGCCTCAGTTGATACGTGTCATAGGGGGATTCACGGTATTGAAGATGTGGAGATGAGGAAAAGCCTCAGTTGATACGTGTCATAGGGGGATTCACGGTATTGAAGATGTGGAGATGAGGAAAAGCCTCAGTTGATACGTGTCATAGGGGGATTCACGGTATTGAAGATGTGGAGATGAGGAAAAGCCTCAGTTGATACGTGTCATAGGGGGATTCACGGTATTGAAGATGTGGAGATGAGGAAAAGCCTCAGTTGATACGTGTCATAGGGGGATTCACGGTATTGAAGATGTGGAGATGAGGAAAAGCCTCAGTTGATACGTGTCATAGGGGGATTCACGGTATTGAAGATGTGGAGATGAGGAAAAGCCTCAGTTGATACGTGTCATAGGGGGATTCACGGTATTGAAGATGTGGAGATGAGGAAAAGCCTCAGTTGATACGTGTCATAGGGGGATTCACAGTATTGCAGAACGCCAACTTTTCTTTACCCAGTTTAACTCATTCTGGCCATGTATGTCCGGAATTAATTAACTCATTCTGGCCATGGATTATTAGAGCTGTCAATTTGATGCATTTGCTTCAAGGGAAGTAAATATGTGTGCACACCATACCTTGGTCACTTCTAAACTCGCTTCGCTCCCTTATACCACAATTTTGCCTCTGACTTTGCTTTTGTAGAGGTTTGTTGTGGGGTAACCAATCGGTGTAGAGTTTTTCTATATAAAGTCTATATATAAAAAAGTCTGATCTACCACTTCCCTATGTTTAAACCTGAAGTAAAAACCTGTAATCTTCTTTCATTTCTCCTTTTGTTTATGTATGTTTTGTTTGTGTGCATGGCTGGAGTGATGTGTGAGTTTTTTTAATAATTCAAAATGGTTGCGATGCGAATGAGTTAAGCTTGACAGAAATGTTTGCTTGATGGTGGCGAAAGGGGAATGATACACTTAATTACATCACAATTACACTGTACTACTTAAGTTGAATAGCTAAAATAAATAGGCATTACAATATCTAAAGCAGCTCAAATGTTCGCATCAAACAAAACAAAGAATGTGAGTGCGTGCGTGTGTATGTACACACACTATCACCTGTGTGCCAAGGCATGAGTGTGTTGATGTCTCTCTCTGTGTTTGTACACACACTATCGCCTGTGTGCCAATGCATGTGTGTGTACACACACTATCGCCTGTGTGCCAATGCATGTGTGTGTACACACACTATCGCCTGTGTGCCAATGCATGAGTGTGTGTACACACACTATCGCCTGTGTGCCAATGCATGAGTGTGTGTACACACACTATCGCCTGTGTGCCAAGGCATGAGTGTGTGTACACACACTATCGGCTGTGTGCCAAGGCATGAGTGTGTGTACACACACTATCGCCTGTGTGCCAAGGCATGAGTGTGTGTGAAAGATGAACATGATTTGATGTCTCTCTGTGTGTGTACACACACTATCGCCTGTGTGCCAAGGCATGAGTGTGTTGATGTCTCTCTCTGTGTTTGTAGACTCGCTTGAGAGAATAAAGATGTGCATCAACCTAAACGCCCGTGCAATTATATATATGTATACAATCATATGCCCGTGCCTCAATACATGTTTACAAGTAGGCAAATAATGAAATAATCTATTTGTTAACAACTTTGGAACCCAAACGACTGAAAAGCTTGGAAAAAAGACACCATTAATGTGTAAAAGATGGTGTGCCGCACAGAAACCCTCCACCATTAATGTGTAACAGATGGTGTGCCACACAGAAACCCTCCACCATTAATGTGTAACAGATGGTGTGCCACACAGAAACCCTCCACCATTAATGTGTAACAGATGGTGTGCCGCACAGAAGCCCCCCACCATTAATCTGTAACAGATGGTGTGCCGCATAGAAGCCCTCCACCATTAATGTGTAACAGATGGTGTGCCGCACAGAAGCCCCACACTAAATAGTTGATTTCATACGCAGGGCACACAAATACTTGTGCCATCCACTGAGCACTCGCACTACTCGGAAACTTTCACACTCAAAATGCTCAAACTGATAACCATATAATATCTAGCATACATCAACAACTTGCTGCTACCAATAATTATGTGCAGTTGATGATGTAATGATTATCTCTCAGCCCACTACACAGGGCCACACGATGGTAAACATGTGGAGTGAATGTGCAACCTTTACGCACTCATCCTAAACATACTTCATCAAACAATTCAAGTCCAAAGATTCCCCCACAAAGTGCAACAGCAGGCGGTTGGTTGTCTCTGATACATGTCCATCCACAAAGTGCAACAGCAGGCGGTCGGTTGTCTCTGATACATGTCCATCTCTTTAACAGAAAGCTTAGATGAATCCAAGTAAAATCTGCAGTAGAGACTGTAATATTATAAAAAGGTCAAAATCTGCCGACAAAATGAACACAAAAGGGTAATTATTTTCTGTGGTTATATTTACAAAATCACACTCAGCATGAACAAAAAACACTTAACAAGTCGGAGAGAAAGATACTGGGAAACAATCAATGCTATACTGTCTTTAAAAAGATAAAGACATTCTTTGTTTGGCATGCACATAAAACATAAACATAAAGATAAGAATAATAGGATACACGTTCACAAACTTTCATCCATATCAAACCAAACATTCTGCATTCATTCTTTTCAACGATACTAAAGCATTGTGATTGATTGACTGATTGATTGAAACAGAAGGCCACAGGTGAAACCATTGATTGGGCTTGCTGGTGCATGTATATAGGTAAAATCACAGTGTGACTGTAGGGGAAACAAACATGCAGAATTCAATCAAGTGAAAATGTTTAGGCTCCAAAAGTTTATTGTTGTTGGGTGTTTTTATGCTGTCCCATCTTCTGGGCCTTACAGTGGCGTTGCTCCCACGCCGCTCGTTCCGAATCCCAATTCGCAGTTTGTTCAAGTCGCAGAATCCGAGACCAGCAGTCCAAGGGGAGCGAATCTATGTTAGGCCGTCAGGAGGCAACCAACCGAGGAGACACTGCACTTCTGCTGAGTCACCTCGGTGGAGTTCAGTGGAGCCTGTTCAGGACACCACCTACTAAGCCCCCTACTGACGACACTATTCTCTTAGTCGCGGAACCAGCGTGAGTGAGGTCCTCCTCCGAGGGCGCCACCACGACCGTCCACCGACAGCTCTCCAGAACACACTGATCCCCATGACTTTGACCCGAACGCACCAAGGCATAGACTGGATTGGAAACCGAAACTGAGGTCACCATGAGAGCAGGGCATGCAAAGCCACAGAATTTGAGACATATTTTTAATTTTATGATTGATGGAAAATGAGGCCGATGATAACGATGATGATGCTATGGAGTTCCGTATCAGTCTGAGACTGCATGGCAGGGCTGTATTCTACGCTTCCTTTCATAATGATATCCCGGCGTTAACCAGGCCCAAGAACTACAGACACCTGCAGTGTTGGTCTTGCAATTAGTGCAACACTCTCAGAATCGCATCCGTTAAGCGGATGAAACTCGACTGTGTGGTTTCAGTCTTCCCATTGAGCCCATAGCCACTCACTCTGGGTAGGAGTCGGTCCAGGACCGAAAAAAACCCTTGCTTCTGATGGGACTCAAACCCAAGACCTCCCAGCCAGTAGTCCGCGACGCTAACCACTACACCACGGCGGCTGGTTTGGCTCCAAAAGTTAGAACACAGAAAGAACCAGCAAAACAGGAGGCCCATCAAAATATCATTTTGTGCCACACCATAAACAAAATATAACTGCCTTCTGTGAAAAACAGGAAAGGGCATACTGACCAGTGCAGCTTCACAATCAAGTTAAAATGACAACGTATCCTCCGAAGATGGAGTGTGGCTGCCCACGTGGCGGAGTAATCAAAAACGGTCACACACGTAATGTTCTCATCCCCTAGCTGGTGCATTTGTACCATAGTGTTCAATTGCTTCGGCTGTTTGGGTGATCCCTGGAGTCTTTGAGCCAGGTTATGTAAACAAACAAACAAACAACCACCTAAGTGTCCTGTGACATAGTACAAATTGCTCGCCATCATCTCTTATTGTGCATGTGTATATTTATATGTATCTTATATGATCTGTATGTCCTGGTGTTCTATTGTGTATTTAAATAGTAGTAGTATTACGTGCCTGTATTATCATGTTCATGTGTGTTTTGTATATGCGTTGTATCTGTAAGGCGCTTTGAGCTGTTGTCAGGATACTGCGCCATATAAATGTTATTAATTATTATTATTATAAGTAGCACAAGCTGGCGTGTCCCATAAGAACTATCCATCCATGTATCAGGCAGACAGTTCACGAAAGGCAGCAAGCTAAACCATCCATTCTGGCTAAACCATCCATTCTGGCTAAACCATCCATTCTGGCTAAACCATCCATTCTGGCTAAACCATCCATTCTGGCTAAACCATCCATTCTGGCTAAACCATCCATTCTGGCTAAACCATCCATTCTGGCTTACCAATGTTCATTTTGTCATACTTTTTCATTATTTTACCGCCCATAAATACAAATAACCCAAGCACTAAGTAATTGTTCCATCTCCATGACAAAGAGTGCAGGACCTTTTCCCTGAACTCCGCAGGCTGCAGCTTTCATTGCAGCTGATAACATAAAATAGGGCTTAGAATAAAGATAATAGGACTGTTCAAACCAGAACTGTGCACTGCCTCTCTCTGTTAAAACATGTTCCCATCAATAATTATTTATGCAAATGAAGAAAAAAAAAGACCGATTTTGTTATGAGCTTTGAACAGTACTAGTATATGTTTGGTCAGGGGTCAGGGGTCAGGGGTAAGGGCAGCGTAGTGTTCACACCGTGACACCAAATGGCTCCTCTTCACCCAGCCAACGGGGTCCATCATTGGACTAGTATCACAGACAGGAGGACTTGGGGACAATAATATACAAGGACATAATATACAGACACTAAGGAGCCTTTCTGAATGGAGCTATAACTCCATCTCCAAACTGCGCCGCTGAATGTGGAACTGACAGTTGGCATGTAAGCGCTGCTTGGTGCAAGCAACACACACTCCTCCCCAATTCCCCCAGTGGCTCTCCAGCCTAGCACAGCTTACTAAACACAGTTTTCTCACACCCTTGCTTTCCATATCATGGACAGTCATTCAGTGAAATGCACAGACATTCACGATCGATGAGCAGCAAGAGTTTGTCAGCTGGAAGCTTGTCTGGTACATCCACAGGATCCCCTTCCACAAGGCCTTTCTATAATCCGTCACACACACGCTTGTCTGGCACATCCACAGGATCCCCTTCCACAAGGCCTTTCTATAATCCGTCACACACACGCTTGTCTGGCACATCCACAGGATCCCCTTCCACAAGGCCTTTCTATAATCCATCACACACACGCTTGTCTGGCACATCCACAGGATCCCCTTCCACAAGGCCTTTCTATAATCCGTCACACACACGCTTGTCTGGCACATCCACAGGATCCCCTTCCACAAGGCCTTTCTATAATCCGTCACACACACGCTTGTCTGGCACATCCACAGGATCCCCTTCCACAAGGCCTTTCTATAATCCGTCACACACACGCTTGTCTGGCACATCCACAGGATCCCCTTCCACAAGGCCTTTCTATAATCCGTCACACACACGCTTGTCTGGCACATCCACAGGATCCCCTTCCACAAGGCCTTTCTATAATCCATCACACACACGCTTGTCTGGCACATCCACAGGATCCCCTTCCACAAGGCCTTTCTATAATCCGTCACACACACACTTGTCTGGCACATCCACAGGATCCCCTTCCACAAGGCCTTTCTATAATCCGTCACACACACGCTTGTCTGGCACATCCACAGGATCCCCTTCCACAAGGCCTTTCTATAATCCGTCACACACACACTTGTCTGGCACATCCACAGGATCCCCTTCCACAAGGCCTTTCTATAATCCGTCACACACACGCTTGTCTGGCACATCCACAGGATCCCCTTCCACAAGGCCTTTCAATAATCCGTCACACACACGCTTGTCTGGCACATCCACAGGATCCCCTTCCACAAGGCCTTTCTATAATCCGTCACACACACGCTTGTCTGGCACATCCACAGGATCCCCTTCCACAAGGCCTTTCTATAATCCATCACACACACGCTTGTCTGGCACATCCACAGGATCCCCTTCCACAAGGCCTTTCTATAATCCGTCACACACACGCTTGTCTGGCACATCCACAGGATCCCCTTCCACAAGGCCTTTCTATAATCCATCACACACACACTTGTCTGGCACATCCACAGGATCCCCTTCCACAAGGCCTTTCTATAATCCGTCACACACACGCTTGTCTGGCACATCCACAGGATCCCCTTCCACAAGGCCTTTCTATAATCCGTCACACACACGCTTGTCTGGCACATCCACAGGATCCCCTTCCACAAGGCCTTTCTATAATCCGTCACACACACGCTTGTCTGGCACATCCACAGGATCCCCTTCCACAAGGCCTTTCTATAATCCGTCACACACACCCCTTCCACTTGTCTGGCACATCCACAGGATCCCCTTCCACAAGGCCTTTCTATAATCCGTCACACACACACTTGTCTGGCACATCCACAGGATCCCCTTCCACAAGGCCTTTCTATAATCCGTCACACACACGCTTGTCTGGCACATCCACAGGATCCCCTTCCACAAGGCCTTTCTATAATCCGTCACACACACGCTTGTCTGGCACATCCACAGGATCCCCTTCCACAAGGCCTTTCTATAATCCGTCACACACACGCTTGTCTGGCACATCCACAGGATCCCCTTCCACAAGGCCTTTCTATAATCCGTCACACACACACTTGTCTGGCACATCCACAGGATCCCCTTCCACAAGGCCTTTCTATAATCCGTCACACACACACTTGTCTGGCACATCCACAGGATCCCCTTCCACAAGGCCTTTCTATAATCCGTCACACACACACTTGTCTCACCAAACATCAGCACATTTAACCCTTTCACCGCCAATGTCGCGTTTATGCACTACAATGGTTTCTCATGCATGCTGCTAAAAGGCATCAAATCAGGACCTGTTATCCAAAGACCTTATTTTCTTAATTTTGGGAGGTAAGGATAGGCCTTGCTGTATACTTGTCACATAGAAACCCCCAATTTTGCAGATGACTTTTTTTCTACCCAGGTAAACTCAATGGAATTTTTTTGCTGAAAGAATGGCTGGCGGTGAAAGGGTTAAGCCAAATGCACACACACTTCTTTCACTGCATCTTCACGAAGCATCACATGCATGCTTGTCTTTCCTATCAGCAGCGAATCTAAGCCAACCACACACCATTTTTCCACACAGCCTTCTTCACGAAGCATCACATGCATGCTTGTCTTCCCTATCAGCAGCGAATCTAAGCCAACCACACACCATTTTTCCACACAGCCTTCTTCACGAAGCATCACATGCATGCTTGTCTTTCCTATCAGCAGCGAATCTAAGCCAACCACACACCATTTTTCCACACAGCCTTCTTCACGAAGCATCACATGCATGCTTGTCTTCCCTATCAGCAGCGAATCTAAGCCAACCACACACCATTTTTCCACACAGCCTTCTTCACGAAGCATCACATGCATGCTTGTCTTTCCTATCAGCAGCGAATCTAAGCCAACCACACACCATTTTTCCACACAGCCTTCTTCACGAAGCATCACATGCATGCTTGTCTTCCCTATCAGCAGCGAATCTAAGCCAACCACACACCATTTTTCCACACAGCCTTCTTCACGAAGCATCACATGCATGCTTGTCTTTCCTATCAGCAGCGAATCTAAGCCAACCACACACCATTTTTCCACACAGCCTTCTTCACGAAGCATCACATGCATGCTTGTCTTCCCTATCAGCAGCGAATCTAAGCCAACCACACACCATTTTTCCACACAGCCTTCTTCACGAAGCATCACATGCATGCTTGTCTTTCCTATCAGCAGCGAATCTAAGCCAACCACACACCATTTTTCCACACAGCCTTCTTCACGAAGCATCACATGCATGCTTGTCTTCCCTATCAGCAGCGAATCTAAGCCAACCACACACCATTTTTCCACACAGCCTTCTTCACGAAGCATCACATGCATGCTTGTCTTCCCTATCAGCAGCGAATCTAAGCCAACCACACACCATTTTTCCACACAGCCTTCTTCACGAAGCATCACATGCATGCTTGTCTTCCCTATCAGCAGCGAATCTAAGCCAACCACACACCATTTTTCCACACAGCCTTCTTCACGAAGCATCACATGCATGCTTGTCTTCCCTATCAGCAGCGAATCTAAGCCAACCACACACCATTTTTCCACACAGCCTTCTTCACGAAGCATCACATGCATGCTTGTCTTCCCTATCAGCAGCGAATCTAAGCCAACCACACACCATTTTTCCACACAGCCTTCTTCACGAAGCATCACATGCATGCTTGTCTTCCCTATCAGCAGCGAATCTAAGCCAACCACACACCATTTTTCCACACAGCCTTCTTCACGAAGCATCACATGCATGCTTGTCTTTCCTATCAGCAGCGAATCTAAGCCAACCACACACCTTTTTCCACACAGCCTTCTTCACGAAGCATCACATGCATGCTTGTCTTTCCTATCAGCAGCGAATCTAAGCCAACCACACACCATTTTTCCACACAGCCTTCTTCACGAAGCATCACATGCATGCTTGTCTTCCCTATCAGCAGCGAATCTAAGCCAACCACACACCATTTTTCCACACAGCCTTCTTCACGAAGCATCACATGCATGCTTGTCTTCCCTATCAGCAGCGAATCTAAGCCAACCACACACCATTTTTCCACACAGCCTTCTTCACGAAGCATCACATGCATGCTTGTCTTCCCTATCAGCAGCGAATCTAAGCCAACCACACACCATTTTTCCACACAGCCTTCTTCACGAAGCATCACATGCATGCTTGTCTTCCCTATCAGCAGCGAATCTAAGCCAACCACACACCATTTTTCCACACAGCCTTCTTCACGAAGCATCACATGCATGCTTGTCTTCCCTATCAGCAGCGAATCTAAGCCAACCACACACCATTTTTCCACACAGCCTTCTTCACGAAGCATCACATGCATGCTTGTCTTTCCTATCAGCAGCGAATCTAAGCCAACCACACACCATTTTTCCACACAGCCTTCTTCACGAAGCATCACTTGCATCTTTGTCTTCCCTATCATCAGGGAGTCTACCACACACCTTTTTCCACACAGCCTTCTTCACGAAGCATCACTTGCATCTTTGTCTTCCCTATCATCAGGGAGTCTACCGCACACCTTTTTCCACACAGCCTTCTTCACGAAGCATCACTAACATGCTTGTCTTCCCTATCAGTAGGGAGTCTACGCCAACCACACACCTTTTTCCACACAGCCTTCTTCACGAAGCATCACTTGCATGCTTGTCCATAGTATCACCAGTACCTGACAGTCAATGCTAAAGCCACACTGTTCAGTGCTTTCAATTGCAGCTCCACCCCCCACTCCCACCCCTTCACACAGCCTCTTCATATTGAGTCACATGACATGCTTTTCTGTTGTAGCAAGCCTATTTCCCAGTCTTATTGTTTTCAACATTTTCACACACACACACCTTTTTTTTTCTGACACCGTCTCTTCACAATGAGTCACATACATGCTTTTCTGTTGTATTAGCATTGATAGCAGGCCTCTTTTGGAGCCTCATAATAGTTTTCAACATTTCCGATCACACACACACACATTTTTCACATCGCCTCTTCATAATGCAACACATCCAAGCATATCTGGTGTACAAATCAACAATACATCTGAGGCAATCTCAAAACCTCAATGTTTTAAACTTTGTCAATCACACACGCACACATTTTTCACACAACCTTTTCATAATGTGTGCTTGTCTTATATATCGACAGTAACATCAAGTCAGATGATCACACACACACACTTTTCATAATGTGTGCTTGTCTTATATATCGACAGTAACATCAAGTCAGATGATCACACACACACACTTTTCATAATGTGTGCTTGTCTTATATATCGACAGTAACATCAAGTCAGATGATCACACACACACACTTTTCATAATGTGTGCTTGTCTTATATATCGACGGTAACATTAAGTCAGATGATCACACACACAACCTTTTCATAATGTGTGCTTGTCTTATATATCGCAGTAACATCAAGTCAGATGATCACACACACACACCTTTTCATAATGTGTGCTTGTCTTACATATCGACAGTAACATCAAGTCAGATGATCACACACACACACCCTTTTCATAATGTGTGCTTGTCATATATCGCAGTAACATCAAGTCAGATGATCACACACACACACCCTTTTCATAATGTGTGCTTGTCATATATCGCAGTAACATCAAGTCAGATGATCACACACACACTCTTTTCATAATGTGTGCTTGTCATATATATCGCAGTAACATCAAGTCAGATGATCACACACACACACCCTTTTCATAATGTGTGCTTGTCATATATCGCAGTAACATCAAGTCAGATGATCACACACACACTCTTTTCATAATGTGGGCTTGTCATATATCGCAGTAACATCAAGTCAGATGATCACACACACACCCTTTTCATAATGTGTGCTTGTCATATATCGCAGTAACATCAAGTCAGATGATCACACACACACTCTTTTCATAATGTGGGCTTGTCATATATCGCAGTAACATCAAGTCAGATGATCACACACACACTCTTTTCATAATGTGGGCTTGTCATATATCGCAGTAACATCAAGTCAGATGATCACACACACACTCTTCTTTTCATAATGTGGGCTTGTCATATATCGCAGTAACATCAAGTCAGATGATCACACACACACTCTTTTCATAATGTGGGCTTGTCATATATCGCAGTAACATCAAGTCAGATGATCACACACACACTCTTTTCATAATGTGTGCTTGTCATATATATCGCAGTAACATCAAGTCAGATGATCACACACACACCCTTTTCATAATGTGGGCTTGTCATATATCGCAGTAACATCAACCACACAGTTTTTCATAATGTGAGCCTGTCTTACAAATCGCAGTGACATCAGTCACAGTTTTTCATAATGTGTGCTTGTCTTACATCAAGTCAGATGATCACACACCCTTTTTCAAAATGTGGGCTTGTCATATATCGCAGTAACATCAAGTCAGATGATCACACACACACACTTTTCATAATGTGTGCTTGTCTTACATATCGACGGTAACATCAAGTCAGATGATCACACACACCCTTTTCATAATGTGGGCTTGTCATATATCGCAGTGACATCAACCACACAGTTTTTCATAATGTGGGTTGTCTCACATATATCGCAGTGACATCAACCACACAGTTTTTCATAATGTGAGTTGTCTCACATATATCGCAGTAACATCAGTCACACAGTTTTTCATAATGTGGGTTGTCTCACATATATCGCAGTAACATCAACCACACAGTTTTTCATAATGTGGGTTGTCTCATATATCGCAGTGACATCAGTCACACAGTTTTTAATAATGTGGGTTGTCTCACATATATCGCAGTAACATCAGTCACAGTTTTTTATAATGTGGGTTGTCTCACATATATCGCAGTGACATCAGTCACACAGTTTTTCATAATGTGGGTTGTCTCACATATATCGCAGTGACATCAGTCACACAGTTTTTTATAATGTGGGTTGTCTCACATATATCGCAGTGACATCAGTCACACAGTTTTTTATAATGTGGGTTGTCTCACATATATCGCAGTGACATCAGTCACACAGTTTTTCATAATGTGGGTTGTCTCACATATATCGCAGTGACATCAGTCACACAGTTTTTCATAATGTGGGTTGTCTCACATATATCGCAGTGACATCAGTCACACAGTTTTTTATAATGTGGGTTGTCTCACATATATCGCAGTAACATCAGTCACAGTTTTTTATAATGTGGGTTGTCTCACATATATCGCAGTGACATCAGTCACACAGTTTTTTATAATGTGGGTTGTCTCATATATCGCAGTGACATCAGTCACACAGTTTTTCATAATGTGGGTTGTCTCATATATCGCAGTGACATCAGTCACACAGTTTTTTATAATGTGGGTTGTCTCACATATACAGACCTGCCTACTTGGAATTTTCCCAATCAGTAGCCCAGCCATCAATTTTCAGTAGCATGGCAAATTTTTCCGTAGCATCCACAAACAACGGCAATCGATTTGTTCTCTTCCTGAGCCGAAACGCACTGCTTAATATGTTTCGCCGATTGAACGTGTTGACGGCAATCGTCTCTACCGCCATGATTCACAGAGAAGTCCGCATGGCAGAGGTTGCACTGCAGCGAGCATGGTTCGCACCGAGTCGACTTCTGATGATGCAAGGCCACTCCTCCGTGTAAGCTATTTTAAAAACTTGTGCGGCAGGCCGATGTTTTTTCTTAGAACAAGATGGTGTGCCAGATGATTTTCGTTTTCTGGTTTGGGTTCGTTTTTCTTCGTTTGAAACATCTCCCGAATCGCTACTGCTGCTGGAGTCCGCCATTTTTTTTAGAGAAAGTAATAAGAACGCATGTGCAGTCACTTTGATAAAAATGGAAGTGACTAGGTTATCGCGCGTGACACGGCGTCTGCTCTTAGAAACAGACAAAACCGGGAACGGCATAAGCAAAAATAAAATGCGGCGGCAATTTGTTTTTTCCGTAGCAACGTTAAGGTTGCCGTAGCTCCGTAGCAAAGCTTTATTTTTCGTAGCTGCTACGGCCAAATCGTAGCAGTAGGCAGGTCTGCATATATCGCAGTAACATCAGTCACACAGTTTTTCATAATGTGGGTTGTCTCATATATCGCAGTGACATCAGTCACACAGTTTTTTATAATGTGGGTTGTCTCATATCGCAGTAACATCAGTCACACAGTTTTTCATAATATGGGTTGTCTCACATATATCGCAGTAACATCAGTCACACAGTTTTTCATAATGTGGGTTGTCTCACATATATCGCAGTGACATCAGTCACACAGTTTTTCATAATGTGGGTTGTCTCACATATATCGCAGTAACATCAGTCACACAGTTTTTAATAATGTGGGTTGTCTCACATATATCGCAGTAACATCAGTCACACAGTTTTTTATAATGTGGGTTGTCTCACATATCGCAGTAACATCAGTCACACAGTTTTTCATAATGTGGGTTGTCTCACATATTGCAACAACATCAGTCACACAGTTTTTCATAATGTGGGCTTGTCATATATCGCAATAACATCAGTCACACAGTTTTTAATAATATGGGTTGTCTTACATATCGCAGTAACATCAACCACACAGTCTTTCACACAGCCTCTTCATGCAGTGTGACAGTCAGCTGAGGGGAGATAAGTCTCTCAGCACTGCCCCTGCCGCTGCTGGAGTGGTCTGTGCTGCTGTAGCCGCTGGATTTGTCCACCAGGCTCATCTGCTCCAGGTGCTCTGGCCGCACCGCCGCTCCCACCGGAGCAGGCCTGGGAGGCCGCTTGGAGGCCGCTGCCGCTCGGGGAGTGGTTTGAACGCCGCCTGTGCGCCGCCCTTTGCGAAGTCTGACCTCCGTGTCCACTGGGGGCGGGGGTGGGGTGCCGTGGTTGGAGCGCCTTCGCCTGTCTCCTTTGATCCTGTCAAGCAAAGAAGGAAGCGCAAACCGTAGTTTTCGGACTATAGGGCGATAGTCTTTTTCCCAGACTGAGACCCCTGCGCTATGATATGACTGATGATATGGTCAGACAATTATAGGGCGATAGTCTTTTTCCCAGACTGAGAGCCCTGTGCCTTATGATGTGACTGATGATATGGTCAGACAATTATAAGGCGATGCCTTTTTCCCAGACTGAGAGCCCTGTGCCTTATGATGTGACTGATAATATGGTCAGACAATTATAGGGCGATAGTCTTTTTCCCAGACTGAGAGCCCTGCGCCTTATGATGTGACTGATCATGATATGGTCAGAAAGTGTAGTCACAACATCTGAATTTGGTGTGAAATTTGGGGGGTGCGCCTTATAGTCTGAACAATATGGCACTGAATATGTTGGACTATTAGGTGCATCTCATTATAAGAATTAACACATTAGGTGTACCTTATTATAAGAATTAACACATTAGGCGCACCTTATTATAAGAATTAACACATTAGGTGCATCTTATTATAAGAATTAACACATTAGGTGAAGAATTAACACATTAGGTGCACCTTATTATAAGAATTAACACATTAGGTGCATCTTATTATAAGAATTAACACATTAGGTGCACCTTATTATAAGAATTAACACATTAGGTGCACCTTATTATAAGAATTAACACATTAGGTGCACCTTATTATAA
>CM065693.1:58803075-58820087 GCA_017654935.2 Phymorhynchus buccinoides
TCTATATGGACACAGGCATTGCTTTGTGAGTGCAACAAACCACTGCACAGAAAACAACAGACACAGCCCATCTATATGGACACAGGCATCGCTTTGTGAGTGCAACAAACCACTGCACAGAAAACAACAGACACAGCCCATCTATATGGACACAGGCATCGCTTTGTGAGTGCAACAAACCACTGCACAGAAAACAACAGACACAGCCCATCTATATGGACACAGGCATCGCTTTGTGAGTGCAACAAACCACTGCACACAAAACAACAGACACAGCCCATCTATATGGACACAGGCATCGCTTTGTGAGTGCAACAAACCACTGCACAGAAAACAACAGACACAGCCCATCTATATGGACACAGGCATCGCTTTGTGAGTGCAATAAACCACTGCACACAAAACAACAGACACAGCCCATCTATATGGACACAGGCATCGCTTTGTGAGTGCAACAAACCACTGCACACAAAACAACAGACACAGCCCATCTATATGGACACAGGCATCGCTTTGTGAGTGCAACAAACCACTGCACAGAAAACAACAGACACAGCCCATCTATATGGACACAGGCATCGCTTTGTGAGTGCAATAAACCACTGCACAGAAAACAACAGACACAGCCCATCTATATGGACACAGGCATCGCTTTGTGAGTGCAATAAACCACTGCACAGAAAACAACAGACACAGCCCATCTATATGGACACAGGCATCGCTTTGTGAGTGCAACAAACCACTGCACACAAAACAACAGACACAGCCCATCTATATGGACACAGGCATCGCTTTGTGAGTGCATCAAACCACTGCACAGAAAACAACAGACACAGCCCATCTATATGGACACAGGCATCGCTTTGTGAGTGCAATAAACCACTGCACACAAAACAACAGACACAGCCCATCTATATGGACACAGGCATTGCTTTGTGAGTGCAACAAACCACTGCACACAAAACAACAGACACAGCCCATCTATATGGACACAGGCATCGCTTTGTGAGTGCAACAAACCACTGCACACAAAACAACAGACACAGCCCATCTATATGGACACAGGCATCGCTTTGTGAGTGCAATAAACCACTGCACAGAAAACAACAGACACAGCCCATCTATATGGACACAGGCATCGCTTTGTGAGTGCAACAAACCACTGCACAGAAAACAACAGACACAGCCCATCTATATGGACACAGGCATCGCTTTGTGAGTGCAACAAACCACTGCACAGAAAACAACAGACACAGCCCATCTATATGGACACAGGCATCGCTTTGTGAGTGCAACAAACCACTGCACAGAAAACAACAGACACAGCCCATCTATATGGACACAGGCATCGCTTTGTGAGTGCAACAAACCACTGCACAGAAAACAACAGACACAGCCCATCTATATGGACACAGGCATCGCTTTGTGAGTGCAACAAACCACTGCACACAAAACAGAGAGACGCAAGTCGAAAGACCTCACTTCACTCGAGGAACAGATAAACTCAATATTTCGGTCACCATTTCAGGTCAAACTGTCATTTTTGTTGTTAATTCAGTGGCACCATCCATGATTTTTGCAAATTGTTGTTTTAAACCTTTGTTAGACGATGCAGCGTGTGTTGATCAACTGGTAAACTGTTGTCTTAAACCTGTGTTAGACGATGCAGCGTGTGTTGATCAACTGGTAAACTGTTGTTTTAAACCTGTGTTAGACGATGCAGCGTGTGTTGATCAACTGGTAAATTGTTGTTTTAAACCTTTGTTAGACGATGCAGCGTGTGTTGATCAACTGGTAAGTTGTTGTTTTAAACCTTTGTTAGACGATGCAGCGTGTGTTGATCAACTGGTAAACTGTTGTCTTAAACCTGTGTTAGACGATGCAGCGTGTGTTGATCAACTGGTAAATTGTTGTTTTAAACCTTTGTTAGACGATGCAGCGTGTGTTGATCAACTGGTAAACTGTTGTCTTAAACCTGTGTTAGACGATGCAGCGTGTGTTGATCAACTGGTAAACTGTTGTTTTAAACCTGTGTTAGACGATGCAGCGTGTGTTGATCAACTGGTAAATTGTTGTTTTAAACCTGTGTTAGACGATGCAGTTTGTGTTGATCAACTGGTAAACTGTTGTCTTTAACCTGTGTTAGACGATGCAGCGTGTGTTGATCAACTGGTAAACTGTTGTCTTAAACCTGTGTTAGACGATGCAGCGTGTGTTGATCAACTGGTAAATTGTTGTTTTAAACCTGTGTTAGACGATGCAGTTTGTGTTGATCAACTGGTAAACTGTTGTCTTTAAACCTGTGTTAGACGATGCAGCGTGTGTTGATCAACTGGTAAACTGTTGTTTTAAACCTGTGTTAGACGATGCAGCGTGTGTTGATCAACTGGTAAGTTGTTGTTTTAAACCTGTGTTAGACGATGCAGCGTGTGTTGATCAACTGGTAAACTGTTGTTTTAAACCTGTGTTAGACGATGCAGCGTGTGTTGATCAACTGGTAAACTGTTGTCTTAAACCTGTGTTAGACGATGCAGCGTGTGTTGATCAACTGGTAAACTGTTGTCTTTAAACCTTTGTTAGATGATGCAGCGTGTGTTGATCAACTGGTAAACTGTTGTATTAAACCTTTGTTAGACGATGCAGTTTGTGTTGATCAACTGGTAAACTGTTGTCTTTAACCTGTGTTAGACGATGCAGCGTGTGTTGATCAACTGGTAAATTGTTGTTTTAAACCTGTGTTAGACGATGCAGCGTGTGTAGCGTGTGTTGATCGACTGGTAAGTCCAACACATGGAAGCTGACCAATTCTGACTTACTGGTACGTCTCTATGACTTGCGTATGGCGAAATAACAAATCATGAGGCCAAATAACAAATCATGAGGCCAAATAACAAATCATGAGGCGAAATAACAAATCATGAGGCCAAATAACAAATCATGAGGCCAAATAACAAATCATGAGGCCAAATAACAAATCATGAGGTGAAATAACAAATCATGAGGCTACATGCACTGTTTTTTTGTAGGATTGCTTTGGAGACATTTTTTGGAAAAGTACTAATTGTCAAACATTCACAAATTAACAACTGCCCATCTTTCTCAGGCGCCTGAGGTTAAAATGTTTAGCAAAGCTTTAACAACATTTTTCTTTTTATCTTTTGCAAATTACAGCGCGACAGCTGTCCGAAAATGGGCCAACCAATAAAGACAACAATACTGGTATGTCCAAAATTGAAAAACTGTTGAGATTTTCAGCTAAAATGTAACCGATTTATGATTAAATGCATGAGACCCTAACCCTAACACAAATGTACATTGTAACAAACATGCAAGAGCTGACCAAAATGTGCACATTGACTTACATGCGGATCACCTTGTCCAAAAGTTCCATGTAGTTAATAAACTCAGCATCACCAAAAGTCTGCAAATTGAAAAACCCCCACATAATAATAAAAATAAAAAAGGACAACTTACACTGATAACGACTGAATAATTCACACCCTTTATAGCAATGAGATTGACAATGAATGTATGAATGAGATTTACAAAGAATGTATCAATGAGATTTACAATGAATGTATCAATGATTGACAAAGAATGTATCAGAGATTTACAATGAATGTATGAATGAGATTTACAAAGAATGTATCAATGAGATTTACAATGAATGTATCAATGATTGACAAAGAATGTATCAATGAGATTGACAATGAATGTATGAATGAGATTTACAAAGAATGTATCAATGAGATTTACAATGAATGTATGAATGAGATTTACAAAGAATGTATCAATGAGATTTACAATGAATGTATGAATGAGATTTACAAAGAATGTATCAATGAGATTTACAATGAATGTATGAATGAGATTTACAAAGAATGTATCAATGAGATTTACAATGAATGTATGAATGAGATTTACAAAGAATGTATCAATGAGATTTACAAAGAATGTATCAATGAGATTTACAAAGAATGTATCAATGAGATTGACAAAGAATGTATCAATGAGATTTACAAAGAATGTATCAATGAGATTGACAATGAATGTATGAATGAGATTTACAAAGAATGTATCAATGAGATTTACAATGAATGTATGAATGAGATTTACAAAGAATGTATCAATGAGATTTACAATGAATGTATGAATGAGATTTACAAAGAATGTATCAATGAGATTTACAAAGAATGTATCAATGAGATTGACAAAGAATGTATCAATGAGATTTACAAAGAATGTATCAATGAGATTGACAAAGAATGTATCAATGAGATTGACAATGAATGTATGAATGAGATTTACAAAGAATGTATCAATGAGATTTACAAAGAATGTATCAATGAGATTTACAATGAATGTATCAATGAGATTGACAAAGAATGTATCAATGAGATTTACAATGAATGTATGAATGAGATTTACAAAGAATGTATCAATGAGATTGACAAAGAATGTATCAATGAGATTGACAAAGAATGTATCAATGAGATTTACAAAGAATGTATCAATGAGATTTACAAAGAATGTATCAATGAGATTTACAAAGAATGTATCAATGAGATTTACAATGAATGTATCAATGAGATTGACAAAGAATGTATCAATGAGATTGACAAAGAATGTATAATGAGATTTACAAAGAATGTATCAATGAGATTGACAAAGAATGTATCAATGAGATTTACAATGAATGTCTCTGGACAGAGACGAACGGGCCGGTCATCGATGATGCAAACTTGACCAAGATTGCATTTACTAGCAAAACTAATAATTTAATAATAATTTTATTTCATCTAGCACTAAAATCCATACAGTGGTACACTCGATGCGCATTACAAAAGCAGCATTAAAATCAACATTAAAAAAACATGCATTAGAATCAACAAGATAGTCATACTACCAACATTCCAGTGCAAAGAAATAAAGTAACAAAAATAACATGATTCTCACGCACAAAGACATCCACCCTCATTCACCAGCACTGTCACTCTCTGATAACACCTCACCCTCGCAGAAACTAATGAAAATGTCAACAAGCAGCAGGAAGGAATGCACCAATACATGCGTACACACGGCCCACTCTCTCTCTCTCTCTCTCATTATACAGGATCCCTGATAAAACTGAAGCAGATTAGCAGAAGAAGAAATAACCATACTTTTATTACGTTGACCTCAAGTGTCATCATTGTTCATGACTCTTTCCTTTCCTGATCACTAATAACAACTTTTCAGCGTGAGAACGGGCAAATTCCAGTGTCATCATTGTTCATGACTCTTTCCTTTCCTGGCGTGAGAACGGGCAAATTCCAGTGTCATCATTGTTCATGACTCTTTCCTTTCCTGATCACTAATAACAACTCTTCAGTGTGAGAACGGGCAAATTCCAGTGTCATCATTGTTCATGACTCTTTCCTTTCCTGATCACTAATAACAACTTTTCAGCGTGAGAACGGGCAAATTCAAGTGGAGAGAAAGTTAATGCTCACCCCTGCACTCCCTTAAAAATATCCAGGTGATCCCCTACAACTCTGGATGTATACACCTTCATGCACTGACTCTGCCCCCTTGATTTTAGATAGAGATAGAATTAACACTGCTCTCTGTGTGTGACACGCTAACTTACAACGGGGCTGTGTCTGAAGGTTGAAGGTGCTGGGTGTAATGTGTCAGTGTGTCATGTGTCAGTGTGTCACGTTAACTTACAACAGGGGCTGTGTCTGAAGGTTGAAGGTGCTGGGTGGAATGTGTCAGTGTGTCATGTGTCAGTGTGTCACGTTAACTTACAACAGGGCTGTGTCTGAAGGTTGAAGGTGCTGGGTGGAATGTGTCAGTGTGGTTGTGTGACACGCTAACTTACAACGGGGCTGTGTCTGAAGGTTGAAGGTGCTGGGTGGAATGTGTCAGTGTGTCATGTGTCAGTGTGACACGCTAACTTACAACGGGGCTGTGTCTGAAGGTTGAAGGTGCTGGGTGGAATGTGTCAGTGTGTCATGTGTCAGTGTGACACGCTAACTTACAACAGGGCTGTGTCTGAAGGTTGAAGGTGCTGGGTGGAATGTGTCAGTGTGGTTGTGTGACACGCTAACTTACAACGGGGCTGTGTGTGAAGGTGCTGGGTGGAATGTGTCAGTGTGACATGTGTCAGTGTGACACGCTAACTTACAACGGGGCTGTGTCTGAAGGTTGAAGGTGCTGGGTGGAATGTGTCAGTGTGTCATGTGTCAGTGTGACACGCTAACTTACAACGGGGCTGTGTCTGAAGGTTGAAGGTGCTGGGTGGAATGTGTCAGTGTGTCATGTGTCAGGGTGTCACGTTAACTTACAACAGGGCTGTGTCTGAAGGTTGAAGGTGCTGGGTGGAATGTGTCAGTGTGGTTGTGTGACACGCTAACTTACAACGGGGCTGTGTCTGAAGGTGTTGGGTGGAATGTGTCAGGTGTCAGTGTGACACGCTAACTTACAACGGGGCTGTGTCTGAAGGTTGAAGGTGCTGGGTGGAATGTGTCAGTGTGTCATGTGTCAGTGTGTCACGTTAACTTACAACAGGGCTGTGTCTGAAGGTTGAAGGTGCTGGGTGGAATGTGTCAGTGTGGTTGTGTGACACGCTAACTTACAACGGGGCTGTGTCTGAAGGTTGAAGGTGCTGGGTGGAATGTGTCAGTGTGTCATGTGTCAGTGTGACACGCTAACTTACAACGGGGCTGTGTCTGAAGGCTGAAGGTGCTGGATGGAATGTGTCAGTGTGGTTGTGTGACACGCTAACTTACAACGGGGCTGTGTCTGAAGGTGCTGGATGGAATGTGTCAGTGTGTCATGCGTCAGTGTGTCACGTTAACTTACAACGGGGCTGTGTCTGAAGGCTGAAGGTGCTGGATGGAATGTGTCAGCGTGGTTGTGTGACACGCTAACTTACAACGGGGCTGTGTCTGAAGGTTGAAGGTGCTGGATGGAATGTGTCAGTGTGTCACGTTAACTTACAACAGGGTTGTGTCTGGCCAGGCTGAAGGTGCTGGATGGAATGTGTCAGTGTGTCAGTGTGACACGCTAACTTACAACGGGGTTGTGTCTGGCGTGGTTGTAGACGCAAGAGAAGTGGATAGTACTGGCCAGGAGTGTGTGTGTGTGGTGTGTGTTTGTGTCAGTGTATGTGCGTGTGCATTAGACTCTCAAGATCAACACTGCAGACTTATCTCTGGGAAATTCGGGTTGCTCTCCCCCGGAGAGTGCGTCGCCGCAAGCGCAGCACCTACCCATTAACACTGCAGACATACTGCGGGGTTGTGTCTGGCGTGGTTGTAGGTGTGGGACAGGGGGGTGCATATAGTCCATACAATACAATAACTTACTGCGGGGTTGTGTCTGGCGTGGTTGTAGGCACAGGAGAACTGGTGGATGGTGTGGGATAGGGGGGGTGCATATAGTCCATACAATACAATAACTTACTGCGGGGTTGTGTCTGGCGTGGTTGTAGGCACAGGAGAACTGGTGGATGGTGTGGGACAGGGGGGTGCATATAGTCCATACAATACAATAACTTACTGCGGGGTTGTGTCTGGCGTGGTTGTAGGCACAGAACTGGTGGATGGTGTGGGACAGGGGGGTGCTTATAGTCCATACAATACAATAACTTACTGCAGGGTTGTGTCTGGCGTGGTTGTAGGCACAGAACTGGTGGATGGTGTGGGACAGGGGGGTGCTTATAGTCCATACAATACAATAACTTACTGCAGGGTTGTGTCTGGCGTGGTTGTAGGCACAGAACTGGTGGATGGTGTGGGACAGGGGGGTGCATATAGTCCATACAATACAGTAACTTACTGCGGGGTTGTGTCTGGCGTGGTTGTAGGCACAGGAGAACTGGTGGATGGTGTGGGACAGGGGGGTGCATATAGTCCATACAATACAATAACTTACTGCGGGGTTGTGTCTGGCGTGGTTGTAGGCACAGGAGAACTGGTGGATGGTGTGGGACAGGGGGGTGCCGGGGGTGGAGGGGCAGAGGGAGAACAGGTACAGCTGGATCGTCTGCTTCGTCGACCGCAAGGTCACGCTTTTGTCCTGACCTCGACAGCACTCCACTGCAAGCAGAGAGAACAGAAACACTGAAATACTAATAATAAAGAGGTGAAATAATAAACAGCTGGATCGTCTGCTTCGTCAACCGCAAGGTCACGCTTTTGTCCTGACCTCGACAGCACTCCACTGCACGCAGAGAGAACAGAAACACTGAAATACTAATAATAAAGAAGTGAAATAATAAACAGCTGGATCGTCTGCTTCGTCGACCGCAAGGTCACGCTTTTGTCCTGACCTCGACAGCACTCCACTGCACGCAGAGAGAACAGAAACACTGAAATATTAATATTATTAATAATAAAGAAGTGAAATGATAAACAGCTGGATCGTCTGCTTCGTCGACCGCAAGGTCACGCTTTTGTCCTGACCTCGACAGCACTCCACTGCACGCAGAGAGAACAGAAACACTGAAATACTAATAATAAAGAAGTGAAATAATAAACAGCTGGATCGTCTGCTTCGTCGACCGCAAGGTCACGCTTTTGTCCTGACCTCGACAGCACTCTACTGCACGCAGAGAGAACAGAAACACTGAAATATTAATAATAAAGAAGTGAAATGATAAACAGCTGGATCGTCTGCTTCGTCGACCGCAAGGTCACGCTTTTGTCCTGACCTCGACAGCACTCTACTGCACGCAGAGAGAACAGAAACACTGAAATATTAATAATAAAGAAGTGAAATGATAAACAGCTGGATCGTCTGCTTCGTCGACCGCAAGGTCACGCTTTTGTCCTGACCTCGACAGCACTCTACTGCACGCAGAGAGAACAGAAACACTGAAATATTAATAATAAAGAAGTGAAATGATAAACAGCTGGATCGTCTGCTTTGTTGATAGCAAGGTCACGCTTTTGTCCTGACCTCGAAAGCACTCCACTGCAAACTTTTATTTGATAAAAAAACAAACAAGTCAATATAAACAAGAAGGCAAAATGTCAGCTTCCATGTCTGTTTTCTGCAAATGATCCATCTGGAATGTCAAACTTCAAATGGCTATGAAACAAAAGTGGACAAGATACCTCCAGTCTGTGTTCCGTGCATTGACGAGGAATCTCTGCTGCACCCAGTAGAGCAAAGTCCATCAATAAAACAGCACATGTAAACAGTTGGATTATCTGCCTTGTCGACGGCAAGGTGACGCTTTGCCCTGACTACGACAGCACCCCACTGCTTAGAAAAACAACCACCATACACACAACAGAAATAACCAATGACAGCACCCCACTGCTTAGAAAAACAACCACCATACACACAACGGAAATAACCAATGACAACACCCCACTGCTTAGAAAAACAACCACCATACAGTGATACACACAACAGAAATAACCAATGACAACACCCCACTGATTAGAAAAACAACCACCATACAGTGATACACACAACAGAAATAACCAATGACAGCACCCCACTGCTTAGAAAAACAACCACCATACAGTGATACACACAACAGAAATAACCAATGACAACACCCCACTGATTAGAAAAACAACCACCATACACACAACAGAAATAACCAATGACAGCACCCCACTGCTTAGAAAAACAACCACCATACACACAACAGAAATAACCAATGACAACACCCCACTGCTTAGAAAAACAACCACCATACAGTGATACACACAACAGAAATAACCAATGACAGCACCCCACTGCTTAGAAAAACAACCACCATACACACAACAGAAATAACCAATGACAGCACCCCACTGCTTAGAAAAACAACCACCATACAGTGATACACACAACAGAAATAACCAATGACAACACCCCACTGCTTAGAAAAACAACCACCATACAGTGATACACACAACAGAAATAACCAATGACAGCACCCCACTGCTTAGAAAAACAACCACCATACAGTGATACACACAACAGAAATAACCAATGACAGCACCCCACTGCTTAGAAAAACAACAACCATACAGTGATACACACAACAGAAATAACCAATGACAACACCCCACTGCTTAGAAAAACAACAACCATACAGTGATACACACAACAGAAATAACCAATGACAACACCCCACTGCTTAGAAAAACAACCACCATACAGTGATACACACAACAGAAATAACCAATGACAGCACCCCACTGCTTAGAAAAACAACAACCATACAGTGATACACACAACAGAAATAACCAATGACAACACCCCACTGCTTAGAAAAACAACCACCATACAGTGATACACACAACAGAAATAACCAATGACAGCACCCCACTGCTTAGAAAAACAACCACCATACAGTGATACACACAACAGAAATAACCAATGACAGCACCCCACTGCTTAGAAAAACAACCACCATACAGTGATACACACAACGGAAATAACCAATGACAGCACCCCACTGCTTAGAAAAACAACCACCATACACACAACAGAAATAACCAATGACAACACCCCACTGCTTAGAAAAACAACCACCATACAGTGATACACACAACAGAAATAACCAATGACAACACCCCACTGATTAGAAAAACAACCACCATACAGTGATACACACAACAGAAATAACCAATGACAACACCCCACTGCTTAGAAAAACAACCACCATACAGTGATACACACAACAGAAATAACCAATGACAGCACCCCACTGCTTAGAAAAACAACCACCATACACACAACAGAAATAACCAATGACAGCACCCCACTGCTTAGAAAAACAACCACCATACAGTGATACACACAACGGAAATAACCAATGACAGCACCCCACTGCTTAGAAAAACAACCACCATACAGTGATACACACAACAGAAATAACCAATGACAACACCCCACTGCTTAGAAAAACAACCACCATACACACAACAGAAATAACCAATGACAGCACCCCACTGATTAGAAACACAACCACCATACACACAACAGAAATAACCAATGACAGCACCCCACTGATTAGAAAAACAACCACCATACACACAACAGAAATAACCAATGACAGCACCCCACTGATTAGAAACACAACCACCATACACACAACAGAAATAACCAATGACAGCACCCCACTGATTAGAAAAACAACCACCATACACACAACAGAAATAACCAATGACAGCACCCCACTGATTAGAAAAACAACCACCATACACACAACAGAAATAACCAATGACAGCACCCCACTGCTTAGAAAAACAACCACCATACAGTGATACACACAACAGAAATAACCAATGACAACACCCCACTGATTAGAAAAACAACCACCATACAGTGATACACACAACAGAAATAACCAATGACAACACCCCACTGCTTAGAAAAACAACCACCATACAGTGATACACACAACAGAAATAACCAATGACAGCACCCCACTGCTTAGAAAAACAACCACCATACAGTGATACACACAACAGAAATAACCAATGACAGCACCCCACTGCTTAGAAAAACAACCACCATACACACAACGGAAATAACCAATGACAACACCCCACTGCTTAGAAAAACAACCACCATACAGTGATACACACAACAGAAATAACCAATGACAGCACCCCACTGCTTAGAAAAACAACCACCATACAGTGATACACACAACAGAAATAACCAATGACAACACCCCACTGCTTAGAAAAACAACCACCATACAGTGATACACACAACAGAAATAACCAATGACAGCACCCCACTGCTTAGAAAAACAACCACCATACAGTGATACACACAACAGAAATAACCAATAACAACACCCCACTGCTTAGAAAAACAACCACCATACACACAACAGGAAATAACCAATGACAACACCCCACTGCTTAGAAAAACAACCACCATACAGTGATACACACAACGGAAATAACCAATGACAACACCCCACTGCTTAGAAAAACAACCACCATACAGTGATACACACAACAGAAATAACCAATGACAACACCCCACTGCTTAGAAAAACAACCACCTAACACCTGTGGCCAAAACAAAAAGAAGGATCACTCCACGACAAGATGTAGACCAACATACAGCAAACATTGTACTGAATATGGCCAGAAACAACAAGAAATGCTTTGTAGTAGAAAGAGCAAATACCACCAACTACAGGAACTCTTTATTTCCACGAACAACCATGGAGTAGAACAGACTGCCCGGCGAAATTATCAGCTTGCCATCAGCTGGGCAGTTCAGGAAGGCTGTGTCAGATGCCTGGCACAGCCCTCACACCAACTAAAGACAACCCATCCCCTCCCGCCCCCTCCCCCCCACCTGCATGGCGCAGCATCATGATAAGTGCCCGATCAGCGGGGACCTGGCTGGCTGGGCCATACTAGTTATAGAAATAGTTTTTATTATTTTTATTATTTGTTTTTCTTAAACTGGAGTTGCTCTCCCCAAGTTCCCTCCCCCGGTGTTTATATCCAAAGTTGGATTCCTGCCGGGATAATAAATCAACATCAAGAAGATCAACAACTGTACACACAACAGAAATAACCAATGACAGCATTCCAATGCAAGGAAAGAAAGACCCAACATTTCAAAATTATAATACATAAAAATAAAATAATAAAAGCTGCATCACAAGGTGGCGCTCTTGTCCTCACTGTGACAACACTTCACTGCAATGAGCAAGGAGAGAGAGACAAAACAAAAGCTCTTGTCCTGACTGCGACAACACTCCACTGCAATGAGCAAGGAGAGAGAGACAAAACAAAAGCTCTTGTCCTGACTGCGACAACACTCCACTGCAATGAGCAAGGAGAGAGAGACAAAACAAAAGCTCTTGTCCTGACTGCAACAACACTCCACTGCAATGAGCAAGGAGAGAGAGACAAAACAAAAGCTCTTGTCCTGACTGCGACAACACTCCACTGCAATGAGCAAGGAGAGAGAGACAAAACAAAAGCTCTTGTCCTGACTGCAACAACACTCCACTGCAATGAGCAAGGAGAGAGAGACAAAACAAAAGCTCTTGTCCTGACTGCGACAACACTGCACTGCTATGAGCAAGGAGAGAGAGACAAAACAAAAGCTCTTGTCCTGACTGCGACAACACTCCACTGCAATGAGCAAAAAGAGAGAGACAGAACAAAAGCACTTGTATTGCAAGCAACAAGACTCCACTCTAATGAGCAAGGAGAGAGAGACAAAACAAAAGCTCTTGTCCTGATTGCAAGGATAGAGCACTGCTATGAGCAAGGAGAGAGAGACAAAACAAAAGCTCTTGTCCTGACTGCGACAATAGAGCACTGCTATGAGCAAGGAGAGAGAGACAAAACAAAAGCTATTGTCCTGACTGCGATAACACTCCACTGCTATGAGCAAGGAGAGAGAGACAAAACAAAAGCTCTTGTCCTGACTGCAACACTCCACTGCAATGAGCAAGGATAGAGAGACAAAACAAAAGCTCTTGTCCTGACTGCAACAACACTTCACTGCAATGAGCAAGGAGAGAGAGACAAAACAAAAGCTCTTGTCCTGACTGCGAGAACACTCCACTGCTATGAGCAAGGATAGAGAGACAAAACAAAAGCTATTGCAAGGACTGCAACAACACTCTACTGCAATGAGCAAGGAGAGAGAGACAAAACAAACACACAAAAACAATGTATAATGATCAAGGAAAGAAAGAATGCACTCTTAAAAATAAGTGCTTCTAGGCAGAGAGACCACTCTATTTATGCGAATGAAAGATAAAAAAGAAGAAGAAAAAAGCACTTTATTGCAAGGAGAGAGAAAAGAAACAAAATAAAAACGCCCCAAAACAATTTTGTTTTCATATAAAATAAAGACAGAAAATTGCATACAAACATTATGGTTATAAAAAAATATATAACACACTAAGAAAAAACCCCCACCCATTACCCATAATGTCTTTCCTGATGATTTTATAATGCTTGTTCATGCATGGATAATCCAGAATGACCACCCCCATCCATCCCACCCACCCCTCCATACATAGCACATACAACAAACACTGAACACGTCACACACACATGACATACCAGCATTTGTAAACGCGTCCAACGCTTTCATCCTATGAAGGTAATGGTTAGGCTCTGCACACAAAAGCACACATCAAATAATAATAATAATAATAATAATAATAATACCCCCCCCATTTTAACAACTCGCTGGATTTTGTTTTCCATGCATGTACCTTGGAGAGATGGGATGATTGTCAGTCAAAAGAAAGATTTCATCGTCAAAGGTCGAGCACGACAGAACATTCGGAAATAAAGCAACAAATAGCTTGTTGTGTTCCTTTGTTTTCATTATATAATAATAATAATAATAATAAATAGGATACATTTTTTAACAAAGGCAAACTCATTCCTCCCAAGGACCATCAGGGAGTGGAATGAACTGCGGCAGGACTCCATCGCAGCCTTCACTGCTGACGTGCGGCACGTCTGCAGGCTGATCAGTAAATCAGTAACTCATCAGTGACATGTCTCACCCCTCCCCTCCCTTGCTTCTCCCTTGCCAACTCCAATCTCTATTTTTTGGTTGTTACACCACCACTGCCAACTGAAATTTGAACCACCGGAACCCCTCTTTTTCAGTCTTTTTTTTCTCAAAAGGAGCCAGAATGGTCAGCTCATTGACCGTGGGCCCTCAAAAGAAGAAGAACTCAACTTGTCAGTTCATTCTTGAGAGGGAAGTCTGAAGTCTGCTTTTTCCCCCTCAGAGTCTCTGTGGGAACCCACCACTTCTTCCAATAAATAAAGAGATAAAATAATATTATTTGGTTGCTACTCTAATTTTAGACTAAATCAATCTTCCTAAATAAATGGGTAGGGAAGGAGAGTTATATTATCAAACACTATGTACAGATTTACTATCACAATATTATCAAACACTATGTACAGATTTACTATCACAATATTATCAAACACTATGTGCAGATTTACTATCACAATATTATCAAACACTATGTACAGATTTACTATCACAATATTATCAAACACTATGTACAGATTTACTATCACAATATTATCAAACACTAAGTACAGATTTACTATCACAATATTATCAAACACTATGTACAGATTTACTATCACAATATTATCAAACACTATGTACAGATTTACTATCACAATATTATCAAACACTATGTGCAGATTTACTATCACAATATTATCAAACACTATGTACAGATTTACTATCACAATATTATCAAACACTATGTACAGATTTACTATCACAATATTATCAAACACTAAGTACAGATTTACTATCACAATATTATCAAACACTAAGTACAGATTTACTATCACAATATTATCAAACACTAAGTACAGATTTACTATCACAATATTATCAAACACTATGTGCAGATTTACTATCACAATATTATCAAACACTATGTACAGATTTACTATCACAATATTATCAAACACTATGTACAGATTTACTATCACAATATTATCAAACACTAAGTACAGATTTACTATCACAATATTATCAAACACTAAGTACAGATTTACTATCACAATATTATCAAACACTATGTGCAGATTTACTATCACAATATTATCAAACACTATGTACAGATTTACTATCACAATATTATCAAACACTATGTGCAGATTTACTATCACAATATTATCAAACACTAAGTACAGATTTACTATCACAATATTATCAAACACTATGTACAGATTTACTATCACAATATTATCAAACACTATGTACAGATTTACTATCACAATATTATCAAACACTATGTACAGATTTACTATCACAATATTATCAAACACTATGTACAGATTTACTATCACAATATTATCAAACACTAAGTACAGATTTACTATCACAATATTATCAAACACTATGTACAGATTTACTATCACAATATTATCAAACACTATGTACAGATTTACTATCACAATATTATCAAACACTATGTGCAGATTTACTATCACAATATTATCAAACACTATGTGCAGATTTACTATCACAATATTATCAAACACTAAGTACAGATTTACTATCACAATATTATCAAACACTAAGTACAGATTTACTATCACAATATTATCAAACACTATGTACAGATTTACTATCACAATATTATCAAACACTATGTACAGATTTACTATCACAATATTATCAAACACTATGTACAGATTTACTATCACAATATTATCAAACACTATGTACAGATTTACTATCACAATACTTACATGATCAGCGGTGAAAACAAATCTTCTTTTCACAATTATAAGATTATGACTGGAACTTCAAAATAATCGGGCAACATAAAAGTAAGAATATTTTAGCCATTTTAAAATCTGAAATTTAGAAATCTCTGACCTTCGTGATGGCTAGCAGTGTGGGTGATTTTCATAAACGCTCAGACACCCTACATCCCCCCCCCCCCCCCCCTCCCTCTCTCCCCTAGATCTGGCCTACAACCGACCTGAGACAGCGGTGTGCTGGATCTTCTCAGACAGCATGGTGGGTTCGAACCTGACATTGTGCACCAGACCCAGTCGCCGCTGAATCTCCTCCCTCATCTCCTGGCACAGTGGTAACACAAAGCTTAAAGGACTCACGATGAGCAACGGCAGGACGAACATGTCAAATCCATGGCTTGGGAAAGGTAACACAGACACAGAGGTAACACAAAGGACTCACGATGAGCAACGGCAGGACGAACATGTCAAATCCATGGCTTGGGAAAGGTAACACAGACACAGAGGTAACACAAAGGATTCACGATGAGCAACGGCAGGACGAACATGTCAAATCCATGGCTTGGGAAAGGTAACACAGACACAGAGGTAACACAAAGGACTCACGATGAGCAACGGCAGGACGAACATGTCAAATCCATGGCTTGGGAAAGGTAAAACAGACACAGAGGTAACACAAAGGATTCACGATGAGCAACGGCAGGACGAACATGTCAAATCCATGGCTTGGGAAAGGTAAAACAGACACAGAGGTAACACAAAGAT
>CM065693.1:58820587-58828087 GCA_017654935.2 Phymorhynchus buccinoides
TATGTACCAATGTGTACTTACAAGGAAGAAGACAGGTCAACATATAGCTGTCAACGTCATTATTATGTACCAATGTGTACTGACAAGGAACAAGACACGTCAACATATATAGCTGTCAGCATCATCATTATGTACCAATGTGTACTGACAAGGAAGAAGACAGGTCAACATATAGCTGTCAACGTCATTATTATGTACCAATGTGTACTGACAAGGAAGAAGACAGGTCAACATATAGCTGTCAACGTCATTATTATGTACCAATGTGTACTGACAAGTAAGAAGACACGTCAACATATAGCTGTCATCATCATCATTATGTACCAATGTGTACTGACAAGGAAGAAGACAAAGGTCAACATATAGCTGTCAACGTCATCATTATGTACCAATGTGTACTGACAAGGAACAAGACACTTCAACACGTCAACATATATAGCTGTCAATCAATATATAGCTGTCAACATCATCATTATGTACCATTGTGTACTGACAAGGAACAAGTCACGTCAACATATAGCTGTCAACGTCATCATTATGTACAAATGTGTACTGACAAGGAACAAGACAGGTCAACATATAGCTGTCAACATCATTATGTACCAATGTGTACTGACAAGGAACAAGACACTTCAACATATAGCTGTCAACATCATCCTTATGTACCAATGTGTACTGATGAGGAACAAGACACGTCAACAAATAGCTGTCAACGTCATCATTATGTACCAATGTGTACTGACAAGGAACAAGACAGGTCAACATATAGCTGTCAACATCATTATGTACCAATGTGTACTGACAAGGAACAAGACAGGTCAACATATAGCTGTCAACATCATCATTATGTACCAATGTGTACTGACAAGGAACAAGACAGGTCAACATATAGCTGTCAACGTCATCATTATGTACCAATGTGTACTGACAAGGATCAAGACACGTCAACATATATAGCTGTCAACATCATCATTATGTACCAATGTGTACTAACAAGGAACAAGACAGGTCAACATATAGCTGTCAACATCATTATTATGTACCAATGTGTACTGACAAGGAACAAGACACGTCAACATATAGCTGTCAGCATCATCATTATGTACCAATGTGTACTGACAAGGAACAAGACACGTCAACATATAGCTGTCATCATCATCATTATGTACCAATGTGTACTGACAAGGAACAAGACACGTCAACATATAGCTGTCAACATCATTATGTACCAATGTGTACTGACAAGGAACAAGACACGTCAACATATAGCTGTCAACGTCATCATTATGTACCAATGTGTACTGACAAGGAACAAGACACGTCAACATATAGCTGTCAACGTCATCATTATGTACCAATGTGTACTGACAAGGAACAAAGACACGTCAACATATAGCTGTCAACATCATCATTATGTACCAATGTGTACTGACAAGGAACAAGACACGTCAACATATAGCTGTCAACATCATCATTATGTACCAATGTGTACTGACAATGTGAACAAGACAGACGTCAACATATAGCTGTCAACATCATCATTATGTACCAATGTGTACTGACAAGGAACAAGACACGTCAACATATAGCTGTCAACATCATCATTATGTACCAATGTGTACTGACAAGGAACAAGACACGTCAACATATAGCTGTCAACGTCATCATTATGTACCAATGTGTACTGACAAGGAACAAGACACGTCAACATATAGCTGTCAACATCATCATTATGTACCAATGTGTACTGACAAGGAACAAGACAGGTCAACATATAGCTGTCAACGTCATCATTATGTACCAATGTGTACTGACAAGGAACAAGACAGGTCAACATATAGCTGTCAACATCATCATTATGTACCAATGTGTACTGACAAGGAAGAAGACAGGTCAACATATAGCTGTCAACGTCATTATTATGTACCAATGTGTACTGACAAGGAAGAAGACAGGTCAACATATAGCTGTCAACGTCATCATTATGTACCAATGTGTACTGACAAGGAAGAAGACAGGTCAACATATAGCTGTCAACGTCATCATTATGTACCAATGTGTACTGACAAGGAACAAGACACGTCAACATATAGCTGTCAACATCATCATTATGTACCAATGTGTACTGACAAGGAACAAGACACGTCAACATATAGCTGTCAACGTCATCATTATGTACCAATGTGTACTATGTACATATAGCTGTGTATGTACCAAGTGAACAAGACAGACACGTCAACATATAGCTGTCAACATCATCATTATGTACCAATGTGTACTGACAAGGAACAAGACACGTCAACATATAGCTGTCAACATCATCATTATGTACCAATGTGTACTGACAAGGAACAAGACACGTCAACATATAGCTGTCAACATCATTATGTACCAATGTGTACTGACAAGGAACAAGACACGTCAACATATAGCTGTCAACGTCATCATTATGTACCAATGTGTACTGATGAGGAACAAGACACGTCAACATATAGCTGTCAACATCATCATTATGTACCAATGTGTACTGACAAGGAACAAGACACGTCAACATATAGCTGTCAACATCATCATTATGTACCAATGTGTACTGACAAGGAACAAGACACGTCAACATATAGCTGTCAACGTCATCATTATGTACCAATGTGTACTGACAAGGAACAAGACAGGTCAACATATAGCTGTCAACATCATCATTATGTACCAATGTGTACTGACAAGGAACAAGACAGGTCAACATATAGCTGTCAACGTCATCATTATGTACCAATGTGTACTGACAAGGAACAAGACAGGTCAACATATAGCTGTCAACATCATTATTATGTACCAATGTGTACTGACAAGGAACAAGACAGGTCAACATATAGCTGTCAACGTCATTATTATGTACCAATGTGTACTGACAAGGAACAAGACACGTCAACATATAGCTGTCAACGTCATCATTATGTACCAATGTGTACTGACAAGGAACAAGACACGTCAACATATAGCTGTCAACATCATCATTATGTACCAATGTGTACTGACAAGGAACAAGACAGGTCAACATATAGCTGTCAACGTCATCATTATGTACCAATGTGTACTGACAAGGAACAAGACAGGTCAACATATAGCTGTCAACATCATCATTATGTACCAATGTGTACTGACAAGGAACAAGACAGGTCAACATATAGCTGTCAACGTCATCATTATGTACCAATGTGTACTGACAAGGAACAAGACACGTCAACATATAGCTGTCAACGTCATCATTATGTACCAATGTGTACTGACAAGGAACAAGACACGTCAACATATAGCTGTCAACGTCATCATTATGTACCAATGTGTACTGACAAGGAACAAGACAGGTCAACATATAGCTGTCAACGTCATCATTATGTACCAATGTGTACTGACAAGGAACAAGACACGTCAACATATAGCTGTCAACATCATCATTATGTACCAATGTGTACTGACAAGGAACAAGACACGTCAACATATAGCTGTCAACGTCATCATTATGTACCAATGTGTACTGACAAGGAACAAGACACGTCAACATATAGCTGTCAACATCATCATTATGTACCAATGTGTACTGACAAGGAACAAGACACGTCAACATATAGCTGTCAACATCATCATTATGTACCAATGTGTACTGACAAGGAACAAGACACGTCAACATATAGCTGTCAACATCATCATTATGTACCAATGTGTACTGACAAGGAACAAGACACGTCAACATATAGCTGTCAACGTCATCATTATGTACCAATGTGTACTGACAAGGAACAAGACACGTCAACATATAGCTGTCAACATCATCATTATGTACCAATGTGTACTGACAAGGAACAAGACACGTCAACATATAGCTGTCAACATCATCATTATGTACCAATGTGTACTGACAAGGAACAAGACACGTCAACATATAGCTGTCAACATCATCATTATGTACCAATGTGTACTGACAAGGAACAAGACACGTCAACATATAGCTGTCAACATCATCATTATGTACCAATGTGTACTGACAAGGAACAAGACACGTCAACATATAGCTGTCAACATCATTATTATGTACCAATGTGTACTGACAAGGAACAAGACACGTCAACATATAGCTGTCAACATCATTATTATGTACCAATGTGTACTGACAAGGAACAAGACACGTCAACATATAGCTGTCAACTGTCATCATTATGTACCAATGTGTACTGACAAGGAACAAGACACGTCAACATATAGCTGTCAACATCATCATTATGTACCAATGTGTACTGACAAGGAACAAGACACGTCAACATATAGCTGTCAACATCATCATTATGTACCAATGTGTACTGACAAGGAACAAGACACGTCAACATATAGCTGTCAACATCATTATTATGTACCAATGTGTACTGACAAGGAACAAGACAGGTCAACATATAGCTGTCATTATGTACCAATGTGTACTGACAAGGAACAAGACACGTCAACATATATAGCTGTCAACATCATCATTATGTACCAATGTGTACTGACAAGGAACAAGTCACGTCAACATATAGCTGTCAACATCATCATTATGTACCAATGTGTACTGACAAGGAACAAGACAAGTCAACATATAGCTGTCAACATCATCATTATGTACCAATGTGTACTGACAAGGAACAAGACACGTCAACATATAGCTGTCAACATCATCATTATGTACCAATGTGTACTGACAAGGAACAAGACACGTCAACATATAGCTGTCATCATCATTACGTCATCATTATGTACCAATGTGTACTGACAAGTGAACAAGACACGTCAACATATAGCTGTCAACATCATCATTATGTACCAATGTGTACTGACAAGGAACAAGGTCAACATAAGATTATGTACCAATGTGTACTGACAAGGAAGAAGACAGGTCAACATATAGCTGTCAACGTCATCATTATGTACCAATGTGTACTGACAAGGAACAAGACACGTCAACATATAGCTGTCAACATCATCATTATGTACCAATGTGTACTGACAAGGAACAAGACAGGTCAACATATAGCTGTCAACATCATCATTATGTACCAATGTGTACTGACAAGGAACAAGACACGTCAACATATAGCTGTCAACGTCATCATTATGTACCAATGTGTACTGACAAGGAACAAGACACGTCAACATATAGCTGTCAACATCATCATTATGTACCAATGTGTACTGACAAGGAACAAGACAGGTCAACATATAGCTGACAAGGAACAAGACAAGCTGTCATCATTATGTACCAATGTGTACTGACAAGGAACAAGACACGTCAACATATAGCTGTCAACGTCATCATTATGTACCAATGTGTACTGACAAGGAACAAGACACGTCAACATATAGCTGTCAACATCATCATTATGTACCAATGTGTACTGACAAGGAACAAGACAGGTCAACATATAGCTGTCAACGTCATCATTATGTACCAATGTGTACTGACAAGGAACAAAGACAGCTGTCAACATATAGCTGTCAGCTGCATCATTATGTACCAATGTGTACTGACAAGGAACAAGACAGGTCAACATATAGCTGTCAACGTCATCATTATGTACCAATGTGTACTGACAAGGAACAAGACACGTCAACATATAGCTGTCAACGTCATCATTATGTACCAATGTGTACTGACAAGGAACAAGACAGGTCAACATATAGCTGTCAACGTCATCATTATGTACCAATGTGTACTGACAAGGAACAAGACACGTCAACATATAGCTGTCAACATCATTATTATGTACCAATGTGTACTGACAAGGAACAAGACAGGTCAACATATAGCTGTCAACATCATTATTATGTACCAATGTGTACTGACAAGGAAGAAGACAGGTCAACATATAGCTGTCAACGTCATTATTATGTACCAATGTGTACTGACAAGGAACAAGTCACGTCAACATATAGCTGTCAACGTCATCATTATGTACCAATGTGTACTGATGAGGAACAAGACACTTCAACAAATAGCTGTCAACGTCATCATTATGTACCAATGTGTACTGACAAGGAACAAGACACGTCAACATATAGCTGTCAACGTCATCATTATGTACCAATGTGTACTGACAAGGAACAAGAAACGTCAACATATAGCTGTCAACGTCATCATTATGTACCAATGTGTACTGACAAGGAACAAGTCACGTCAACATATAGCTGTCAACGTCATCATTATGTACCAATGTGTACTGACAAGGAACAAGACACGTCAACATATAGCTGTCAACATCATTATGTACCAATGTGTACTGACAAGGAACAAGACACGTCAACATATAGCTGTCAACGTCATCATTATGTACCAATGTGTACTGACAAGGAACAAGACACGTCAACATATAGCTGTCAACGTCATCATTATGTACCAATGTGTACTGACAAGGAACAAGACACGTCAACATATAGCTGTCAGCATCTTCATTATGTACCAATGTGTACTGACAAGGAACAAGTCACGTCAACATATATAGCTGTCAACATCATCATTATGTACCAATGTGTACTGACAAGGAACAAGACAGGTCAACATATAGCTGTCAACGTCATCATTATGTACCAATGTGTACTGACAAGGAACAAGACAGGTCAACATATAGCTGTCAACGTCATCATTATGTACCAATGTGTACTGACAAGGAACAAGTCACGTCAACATATAGCTGTCAACGTCATCATTATGTACCAATGTGTACTGACAAGGAACAAGACAGGTCAACATATAGCTGTCAACGTCATCATTATGTACCAATGTGTACTGACAAGGAACAAGTCACGTCAACATATAGCTGTCAACGTCATCATTATGTACCAATGTGTACTGACAAGGAACAAGACACTTCAACATATAGCTGTCAACGTCATCATTATTTGTCATAAAACCAGTTTTGCTAAAGAATGATGTTTGGTTGATGGGTTCGTCTTACATATGCTGCCTGCAGCCGGGAGGCCATTGAACCTGATCTTCACGCATGTACCGTTTCAGCGAGTCATCAGGAATTGTCACCACTACGGTGGACTGAGCCAGACATCCAGTTCGCTTCACTTCACAAATACTCCTTGTCTTCAAACATACATGAAGAAGAAGAACACTACGGTGGACTGAGCCAGACATCCAGTTCGCTTCACTTCACAACTACTTCTTGTCTTCAAACATACATGAAGAAGAAGAACACTACGGTGGACTGAGCCAGACATCCAGTTCGCTTCACTTCACAACTACTCCTTGTCTTCAAACATACATGAAGAAGAAGAACACTACGGTGGACTGAGCCAGACATCCAGTTCGCTTCACTTCACAACTACTTCTTGTCTTCAAACATACATGAAGAAGAAGAACACTACGGTGGACTGAGCCAGACATCCAGTTCGCTTCACTTCACAAATACTCCTTGTCTTCAAACATACATGAAGAAGAAGAACACTACGGTGGACTGAGCCAGACAT
>CM065693.1:58843087-58850587 GCA_017654935.2 Phymorhynchus buccinoides
TGATGATTGATGATTATGTTGTTGATGATGATTATGTTGTTGTTGATGATTGTTGTTGTTGTTGATGATTATGTTGTTGTTGATGATTATGTTGTTGTTGATGATTATGTTGTTGTTGATGATTATGTTGTTGTTGATGATTATGTTGTTGTTGATGATTATGTTGTTGTTGTTGATGATTATGTTGTTGTTGATGATTATGTTGTTGTTGATGATTATGTTGTTGTTGATGATTATGTTGTTGTTGTTGATGATTATGTTTGTTGTTGATGATTGATGTTGTTGTTGATGATTGATTTGTTGTTGTTGATGATTTGTTGTTGTTGTTGATGATTATGTTGTTGTTGATGATTATGTTGTTGTTGATGATTATGTTGTTGTTGATGATTATGTTGTTGTTGATGATTATGTTGTTGTTGTTGATGATTATGTTGTTGTTGATGATTATGTTGTTGTTGATGATTATGTTGTTGATGATGATTATGATTATGTTGTTGTTGATGATTATGTTGTTGTTGATGATTATGTTGTTGTTGATGATTATGTTGTTGTTGATGATTATGTTGTTGTTGATGATTATGTTGTTGTTGATGATGATTATGTTGTTGTTGATGATTATGTTGTTGTGATGTTGTTGTTGATGATGATTATGTTGTTGTTGATGATTATGTTGTTGTTGATGATTATGTTGTTGTTGATGATTATGTTGTTGTTGATGATTATGTTGTTGTTGATGATTATGTTGTTGTTGATGATTATGTTGTTGTTGATGATTATGTTGTTGTTGATGATTATGTTGTTGTTGATGATTATGTTGTTGTTGATGATTATTATGTTGTTGTTGATGATTATGTTGTTGTTGATGATTATGTTGTTGTTGATGATTATGTTGTTGTTGATGATTATGTTGTTGTTGATGATGATTATGTTGTTGTTGATGATTATGTTGTTGTTGATGATTATGTTGTTGTTGATGATTATGTTGTTGTTGATGATTATGTTGTTGTTGATGATTATGTTGTTGTTGATGATTATGTTGTTGTTGATGATTATGTTGTTGTTGATGATTATGTTGTTGTTGATGATTATGTTGTTGTTGATGATTATGTTGTTGATTATGATGATTATGTTGTTGTTGATGATTATTATGTTGTTGTTGATGATTATGTTGTTGTTGATGATTATGTTGTTGTTGATGATTATGTTGTTGTTGATGATTATGTTGTTGTTGATGATTATGTTGTTGTTGATGATTATTATGTTGTTGATGATGATTATGTTGTTGTTGATGATTGTTGTTGTTGTTGATGATGATTATGTTGTTGTTGATGATTATGTTGTTGTTGTTGTTGATGATTATGTTGTTGTTGATGATTATGTTGTTGTTGATGATTATGTTGTTGTTGATGATTATGTTGTTGTTGATGATTATGTTGTTGTTGATGATTATGTTGTTGTTGATGATTATGTTGTTGTTGATGATTATGTTGTTGTTGATGATTATGTTGTTGTTGATGATTATGTTGTTGTTGATGATTATGTTGTTGTTGTTGATGATTATGTTGTTGATGATGATTATGTTGTTGTTGATGATTGATTATGTTGTTGTTGTTGATGATTTATGTTGTTGTTGATGATTATGTTGTTGTTGTTGATGATTATGTTGTTGTTGATGATTATGTTGTTGTTGTTGATGATTATGTTGTTGTTGATGATTATGTTGTTGTTGATGATTATGTTGTTGTTGATGATTATGTTGTTGTTGATGATTATGTTGTTGTTGATGATTATGTTGTTGTTGATGATTATGTTGTTGTTGATGATTATGTTGTTGTTGATGATTATGTTGTTGTTGATGATTATGTTGTTGTTGATGATTATGTTGTTGTTGATGATTATGTTGTTGTTGATGATTATGTTGTTGTTGATGATTATGTTGTTGTTGATGATTATGTTGTTGTTGATGATTATGTTGTTGTTGATGATTATGTTGTTGTTGATGATTATGTTGTTGTTGATGATTATGTTGTTGTTGATGATTATGTTGTTGTTGATGATTATGTTGTTGTTGATGATTATGTTGTTGTTGATGATTATGTTGTTGTTGATGATTATGTTGTTGTTGATGATTATGTTGTTGTTGATGATGATTATGTTGTTGATGATGATGTTGTTGTTGTTGATGATTATGTTGTTGTTGATGATTATGTTGTTGTTGATGATTATGTTGTTGTTGATGATTATGTTGTTGTTGATGATTATGTTGTTGTTGATGATTATGTTGTTGATGATGATTATGTTGTTGTTGATGATTATGTTGTTGTTGATGATTATGTTGTTGTTGATGATTATGTTGTTGTTGATGATTATGTTGTTGTTGATGATTATGTTGTTGTTGATGATTATGTTGTTGTTGATGATTATGTTGTTGTTGTTGATGATTTTTGTTGTTGATGATTATGTTGTTGTTGATGATTATGTTGTTGTTGATGATTATGTTGTTGTTGATGATTATGTTGTTGTTGATGATTATGTTGTTGTTGATGATTATGTTGTTGTTGATGATTATGTTGTTGTTGATGATGATTGTTGTTGTTGTTGATGATTATGTTGTTGTTGATGATTATGTTGTTGTTGATGATTATGTTGTTGTTGATGATTATGTTGTTGTTGATGATTATGTTGTTGTTGATGATTATGTTGTTGTTGATGATTATGTTGTTGTTGATGATTATGTTGTTGTTGATGATTATGTTGTTGTTGATGATTATGTTGTTGTTGATGATTATGTTGTTGTTGATGATTATGTTGTTGTTGATGATTATGTTGTTGTTGATGATTATGTTGTTGTTGATGATTATGTTGTTGTTGTTGATGATTATGTTGTTGTTGATGATTATGTTGTTGTTGATGATTATGTTGTTGTTGATGATGATTATGTTGTTGTTGATGATTATGTTGTTGTTGATGATTATGTTGTTGTTGATGATTATGTTGTTGTTGATGATTATGTTGTTGTTGATGATTATGTTGTTGTTGATGATTATGTTGTTGTTGATGATTATGTTTGTGTTGATGATGATTTGTTGTTGTTGATGATTATGTTGTTGTTGATGATTATGTTGTTGTTGATGATTATGTTGTTGTTGATGATTATGTTGTTGTTGATGATTATGTTGTTGTTGATGATGATTATGTTGTTGTTGATGATTATGTTGTTGTTGATGATTATGTTGTTGTTGATGATTATGTTGTTGTTGATGATTATGTTGTTGTTGATGATGATGTTGTTGTTGTTGATGATGTTGTTGTTGTTGATGATTATGTTGTTGTTGATGATTATGTTGTTGTTGATTGATTATGTTGTTGTTGATGATTATGTTGTTGTTGATGATTATGTTGTTGTTGATGATTATGTTGTTGTTGATGATTATGTTGTTGTTGATGATTATGTTGTTGTTGATGATTATGTTGTTGTTGATGATTATGTTGTTGTTGATGATGTTGTTGTTGTTGATGATTATGTTGTTGTTGATGATTATGTTGTTGTTGATGATTATGTTGTTGTTGATGATTATGTTGTTGTTGTTGATGATTATGTTGTTGTTGATGATTATGTTGTTGTTGATGATTATGTTGTTGTTGATGATTATGTTGTTGTTGATGATTATGTTGTTGTTGATGATTATGTTGTTGTTGATGATTATGTTGTTGTTTGATGATTATGTTGTTGTTGATGATTATGTTGTTGTTGATGATTATGTTGTTGTTGATGATTATGTTGTTGTTGATGATGATTATGTTGTTGTTGATGATTATGTTGTTGTTGATGATTATGTTGTTGTTGTTGCTTGATTATGTTGTTGTTGTTGATGATTATGTTGTTGTTGATGATTATGTTGTTGTTGATGATTATGTTGTTGTTGATGATTATGTTGTTGTTGATGATTATGTTGTTGTTGATGATTATGTTGTTGTTGATGATTATGTTGTTGTTGATGATTATGTTGTTGATGATGATTGATTATGTTGTTGTTGATGATTATTGTTGTTGTTGATGATTATGTTGTTGTTGATGATTATGTTGTTGTTGATGATTATGTTGTTGTTATGTTGTTGTTGATGATGTTGTTGTTGTTGATGATTATGTTGTTGTTGATGATTATGTTGTTGTTGATGATTATGTTGTTGTTGATGATTATGTTGTTGTTGATGATTATGTTGTGTTGATGATTATTTGTTGTTGATGATTATGTATGTTGTTGTTGATGATTATGTTGTTGTTGATGATTATGTTGTTGTTGATGATTTGTTGTTGTTGATGATTATGTTGTTGTTGTTGATGATTATGTTGTTGTTGATGATTATGTTGTTTGATGATGATGTTGTTATGTTGATGTTGTTGTTGATGATTATGTTGTTGTTGATGATTATGTTGTTGTTGATGATTATGTTGTTGTTGATGATTATGTTGTTGTTGTTGATGATTTTGTTGTTGATGATTATGTTGTTGTTGATGATTATGTTGTTGTTGATGATTATGTTGTTGTTGTTGATGATGATTATGTTGTTGTTGATGATTATGTTGTTGTTGATGATTATGTTGTTGTTGATGATTATGTTGTTGTTGATGATTATGTTGTTGTTGATGATTATGTTGTTGTTGATGATTATGTTGTTGATGATGATTATGTTGTTGTTGATGATTATGTTGTTGTTGATGATTATGTTGTTGTTGATGATTATGTTGTTGTTGATGATTATGTTGTTGTTGATGATGATTATGTTGTTTGTTGATGATTATGTTGTTGTGATGATGATTATGTTGTTGTTGATGATTATGTTGTTGTTGATGATTATGATTGTTGTTGTTGATGATTATGTTGTTGTTGATTGATGATTATGTTGTTGTTGATGATTATGTTGTTGTTGATGATTATGTTGTTGTTGATGATTATGTTGTTGTTGATGATTATGTTGTTGTTGATGATTATGTTGTTGTTGATGATTATGTTGTTGTTGATGATTATGTTGTTGTTGATGATTATGTTGTTGTTGATGATTATGTTGTTGTTGATGATTATGTTGTTGTTGATGATTATGTTGTTGTTGATGATTATGTTGTTGTTGATGATTATGTTGTTGTTGATGATGATGTTGATGTTGTTGTTGATGATTATGTTGTTGTTGATGATTATGTTGTTTGTTGATGATTATGTTGTTGTTGATGATGATTATGTTGTTGTTGATGATTATGTTGTTGTTGATGATTGATTATGTTGTTGTTGATGATTATGTTGTTGTTGATGATTATGTTGTTGTTGATGATTATGATTGTTGTTGTTGATGATTATGTTGTTGTTGATGATTATGTTGTTGTTGATGATTATGTTGTTGTTGATGATTATTTGTTGTTGATGATGATTATGTTGTTGTTGATGATTATGTTGTTGTTGATGATTATGTGTTGTTGTTGATGATTATGTTGTGTTGATGATTATGTTGTTGTTGATGATTATGTTGTTGTTGATGATGATTATGTTTTGTTGATGATTATGTTGTTGATGATTATGTTGTTGTTGATGATATGTTGTTGTTGATGATGATGTTGTTGTTGTTGATGATTATGTTGTTGTTGATGATTATGTTGTTGTTGATGATTATGTTGTTGTTGATGATTATGTTGTTGTTGATGATATGTAAGTTGTTGTTGATGATTATGTTGTTGTTGATGATTATGTTGTTGTTGATGATTATGTTGTTGTTGATGATTATGTTGTTGTTGATGATTATGTTGTTGTTGATGATTATGTTGTTGTTGATGATTATGTTGTTGTTGTTGATGATTATGTTGTTGTTGATGATGTTGTTATGTTGTTGTTGTTGTTGATGATTATGTTGTTGTTGATGATTATGTTGTTGTTGATGATTATGTTGTTGTTGATGATTATGTTTGTTGATGATTTGTTGTTGTTTGTTGATGATTATGTTGTTGTTGATGATTATGTTGTTGTTGATGATTATGTTGTTGTTGATGATTATGTTGTTGTTGATGATTATGTTGTTGTTGATGATTATGTTGTTGTTGATGATTGTTGATGATTATGTTTGATTATGTTGTTGTTGATGATTATGTTGTTGTTGATGATTATGTTGTTGTTGATGATTATGTTGTTGTTGTTGATGATGTTGTTGTTGATGATTGTTGTTGTTGTTGATGATTATGTTGTTGTTGATGATTATGTTGTTGTTGATGATTATGTTGTTGTTGTTGTTGATGATGATGTTGTTGTTGATTGTTGATTGTTGTTGTTGTTGTTGATGATTATGTTGTTGTTGATGATGTTGTTGTTGTTGATGATTATGTTGTTGTTGATGATTATGTTGTTGTTGATGATTATGTTGTTGATGATTATGTTGTGTTGATGATGTTGTTGTTGATGATGTTGTTTGTTGATGATGATGTATGTTGTTGTTGATGATGATGTTGTTGTTGTTGATGATGATGTTGTTGTTGATGATGATTGTTGTTGATGATTTGATGATGATGATGTTGTTGTTGATGATGATGTTGTTGTTGATGATTATGTTGTTGATGATGATGATGTTGTTGTTGATGATTATGTTGTTGTTGATGATTATGTTGTTGATGATGATTATGTTGTTGATGATGATTATGTTGTTGATGATGATTATGTTGTTGTTGATGATTATGTTGTTGTTGATGATGATTATGTTGTTGATGATGATGATTATGTTGTTGTTGATGATTATGTTGTTGTTGATGATTATGTTGTTGTTGATGATTATGTTGTTGTTGATGATGATTATGTTGTTGATGATGATGATTATGTTGTTGATGATGATTATGTTGTTTTGATTATGTTGATTATGTTGTTGTTGATGATTATGTTGTTGTTGATGATGATTATGTTGTTGATGATGATTATGTTGTTGTTGTTTGTGATTGTGATTGCTATTGGTTTGCTATGTTGTTGTTGATGTTGTTGTTGTTGTTGTTGTTGTTGTTTGTGTTTGTGATTGCTATTGGTTTGCTATGTTGTTGTTGATGATGTTGTTGTTGTTGTTGTTGTTGTTGTTGTTGTTGTTGTTGTTGTTTGTGTTTGTGATTGCTATTGGTTTGCTTTGTTGTTGTTGATGATTATGTTGTTGTTGTTGTTGTTGTTGTTGTTGTTGTTGTTGTTGTTGTTGTTCTTGTTGTTGTTGTTGCTGTTGTTGTTGTTGTTCTTCTTCTTCTTCTTCTTCTTCTTCTCCTTCTTCTTCTTCTTCTTCTTCTTCTTCTTGGTGGTGGTATTGATGTTATTGTTGTTGTTCTTCTTCTTCTTTTAGTTCTTATTCTTCAAATTGTTCAAAATAGTTGTTGGTTTTAATTGTGTGTGTTTTTTCATGTTGCAAGTTGTCAATTTGTAACATGTTGCCGTTCTCAGGAAAGGCATAGGGTTAGGATCAGCCTAGGATTAATTTTACAAAACTGTTAGA
>CM065693.1:58860587-58875587 GCA_017654935.2 Phymorhynchus buccinoides
CCTGTCTAATGAACCTGATGAAATCCTACCAGTTGTGCTCACTGTGTGTGTAGTCCCCCGCCTGTCTAATGAACCTGATCAAATCCTACCAGCTGTGCTCACTGTGTGTGTAGTCCCCCGCCTGTCTAATGAACCTGATGAAATCCTACCAGCTGTGCTCACTGTGTGTGTAGTCCCCCGCCTGTCTAATGAACCTGATGAAATCCTACCAGTTGTGTTCACTGTGTGTGTAGTCCCCCGCCTGTCTGATGAACCTGATGAAATCCTACCAGCTGTGTTCACTGTGTGTGTAGTCCCCCGCCTGTCTAATGAACCTGATGAAATCCTACCAGTTGTGTTCACTGTGTGTGTAGTCCCCCGCCTGTCTGATGAACCTGATGAAATCCTACCACTGTGTTCACTGTGTGTGTAGTCCCCCGCCTGTCTAATGAACCTGATGAAATCCTACCAGCTGTGCTCACTGTGTTTGTAGTCCCCCGCCTGTCTAATGAACCTGATGAAATCCTACCAGCTGTGTTCACTGTGTGTGTAGTCCCCCGCCTGTCTAATGAACCTGATGAAATCCTACCAGTTGTGTTCACTGTGTTTGTAGTCCCCCGCCTGTCTAATGAACCTGATGAAATCCTACCAGTTGTGTTCACTGTGTTTGTAGTCCCCCGCCTGTCTAATGAACCTGATGAAATCCTACCAGCTGTGCTCACTGTGTGTGTAGTCCCCCGCCTGTCTAATGAACCTGATGAAATCCTACCAGCTGTGCTCACTGTGTTTGTAGTCCCCCGCCTGTCTAATGAACCTGATGAAATCCTACCAGCTGTGCTCACTGTGTGTGTAGTCCCCCGCCTGTCTAATGAACCTGATGAAATCCTACCAGCTGTGCTCACTGTGTTTGTAGTCCCCCGCCTGTCTAATGAACCTGATGAAATCCTACCAGCTGTGCTCACTGTGTTTGTAGTCCCCCGCCTGTCTAATGAACCTGATGAAATCCTACCAGCTGTGCTCACTGTGTTTGTAGTCCCCCGCCTGTCTAATGAACCTGATGAAATCCTACCAGCTGTGCTCACTGTGTTTGTAGTCCCCCGCACAGGAATCTGATATAATAAAACAAATATCAGACATTTCATTTGATTCGTGTTTTGGGTTGTACATGAGTACAGTGAACGAAAATGGTAGAATTATTATTTTAAACGGAAGTATTTCACGTGAATCATGACTCACACACATCGTCACAATCGTCTCGCATTTGGATCGAACCGTGTGCGGTGTAGCGGGCCTTTAGGAACACACCCTCCCCGCCTCAGTGTTAGAGGCAGAAAAGGCAGAGAGGGCATGATCATTCGTATTATTTTATTTATAAGATCTGTACAATTAATTCTAAATGCCTCATATGGCCCTTTGGTCCAGAGGGGGTTAAACTCCTATTTTTCTCTCGCAGAGAGGGCATGGGTGACGGTTGGATAGGGTTGGGGGTTAAGGGTAGAGAGGGCATGGTTGACGGTGGGATAGCGTTGGGGGTTAAGGGTAGAGAGGGGGTGGGGGACTGAAACGAATTCTGGACAGGTTAGGGTGACATGATGAATACTAATTGACAGCTCATTAATTACGGCCCTTTGCCCTGCCCAGTGATGGTCTCATGTTTGGTTTGGGTGTCTTGTCTTTTTCAAGTGTTGAAGTGATCTCCATAATGTTGCTATGTTCCTCCATAATTATCGTTTGCTTTTTTTTTACACCGCAAGAAGCGTGTGTGTCTAATCTGTCTCTCACTCTCTGTCTCTCTGTCTCTGTCTCTCTGTCTCTGTCTCTCTCTCTCTCTCTCTCTCTCTCTCTCTCTCTCTCTCTCTCTCTCTCTCTCTCTCTCTCTCTCTCTCTCTCTCTCTCTCTCTCTCTCTCTCTCCCCTCTCTCTCTCTCTCTCTCTCTCTCTCTCTCTCTCTCTCTCTCTCTCTCTCTCTCTCTCTCTCTCTCTCTCTGCATTTGTATATGTGTGTCTGTAGTAACCACTTTCAATTTGCATGCAGATGTTAGTTAAGTCTTGTCACTGACGTAGTCTGACCCTGGGAAGAAATAAGGGGGGGGATGTATGGTGTTCGTCCATCCCGCAGGATGTGATGACCATCAGCTCAACAGTTCAGTTCATCAAAGAGGATCAGGATTATTGATCGGGTCGACAGACATTATTACTGATGTCATGTTCTGAGTCAGACATTATTACTGATGTCATGCCAGACATTATTACTGATGTCATGTTCTGTGTCAGACATTATTACTGATGTCATGTCAGACATTATTACTGATGTCATGTTCTGTGTCAGACATTATTACTGATGTCATGTTCTGTGTCAGACATTATTACTGATGTCATGTGAGACATTATTACTGATGTCATGTTCTGTGTCAGACATTATTACTGATGTCATGTCAGACATTATTACTGATGTCATGTTCTGTGTCAGACATTATTACTGATGTCATGTCAGACATTATTACTGATGTCATGTCAGACATTATTACTGATGTCATGTTCTGTGTCAGACATTATTACTGATGTCATGTTCTGTGTCAGACATTATTACTGATGTCATGTCAGACATTATTACTGATGTCATGTTCTGTGTCAGACATTATTACTGATGTCATGTCAGACATTATTACTGATGTCACGTTCTGTGCCAGACATTATTACTGATGTCATGTCAGACATTATTACTGATGTCATGTTCTGTGTCAGACATTATTACTGATGTCATGTCAGCCATTATTACTGATGTCATGTCAGACATTATTACTGATGTCATGTCAGACATTATTACTGGTGTCATGTCAGACATTATTACTGATGTCATGTTGGTTTAAATAATCTTTAATATGCCAACAACACATACAATTCCAAATAAAGCAGAAACAATGGCAGCAACCAGCTGGAAGCTTATACTGCGCCTTCCACAATGTATCTGTGCATGGCGGTCAGCAAGGAAGGATAACATACAACACATACCATTCCAACTAATACAGAACAAATGACAGCAATCAGCTGGAAGCTGATACTGCGCCTTCCACAATGTATCTGTGCATGGCGGTCAGCAAGGAAGGATAACATACAACACATACCATTCCAACTAATACAGAACAAATGACAGCAACCAAGCTGGAAGCTTATACTGCGCCTTCCACAATGTATCTGTGCATGACGGTCAGCAAGGAAGGATAACATACAACACATACCATTCCAACTAATACAGAACAAATGACAGCAATCAGCTGGAAGCTGATACTGCGCCTTCCACAATGTATCTGTGCATGGCGGTCAGCAAGGAAGGAGAACATACAACGCATACCATTCCAACTAATACAGAACAAATGACAGCAACCAGCTGGAAGCTTATACTGCGCCTTCCACAATGTATCTGTGCATGACGGTCAGCAAGGAAGGATAACATACAAAACATACTTAGAATTTATAAATAACAAAATTTACAAAATAACAACATAACAAAAATAGTTTGAAATGTTAATTATAAACATTGTAGACAAAAGTAATTGAAATCAAAGGAAACAAATAACGTCGTACAGTAAAATATGGACATCTCATGAGAAAGGAAAACTGCACAAATGTGAAAGAGATGATGGGGAATACATTGTAAGCAATTAACTGAAAATCATATGAAGTAACAAAACACAAAACATCAATTTCAAGAACATTTCATTTCAATTCTGGCGGTTCCATCCTCAGTAATTAACTGGAACATTTTCGATAATTGTACTCATATGAACCCTCACAAGCAAACTCGTGCACAAGCATAAGCACGAACACGTACACACACAGTGTCAGGAAGGGCATAATTCCGAAATTGACGATATAATATGTCAATTTATTAATGTATAAAATTTGGTAAATATATTATGTTGTAAAACTAAAATGCAAGTTGCAGATTTAAAAAGTAACTCCTTGTCGGAGATATACTTTACCCTTGGTAAAACCAAGTTTTGTAGAGCTGTTTCTTTATAACACGTGTAGCACGTGAATTTCGTAAACTTATTGGGTAACTCGCTCGACTGCTCACACAGCCAGCAGCCAAATAGGACACTGTCTGGTTGTGCACAGCACTGTGTCTGGCGATGTTGAGCTAGAAGGCTGCGCCCTTTTAATCAGTCGTTTTTTTAACCGGGTTTTTCGGAAGTCCGGGTAAAGTAAATTTTGGGTTGTTGTTTTCTAAATTGCTAGGATTTAAAGAAGTTTACTTATTTCAAAGTTGTATTTCATTCATAAAGTTTAAATTGGGTTTCTAAATTTTGCAGGGTTTTCAAAATTGTAGGTTTTTTTATTTACATTTGCAAAGACATTATGGTGTCTTAAAAATTGTATACTCTTTTTGAGAGAAAGTTACAGTTTCGGTGCTGGTGTGTTTGTCTAAAGTTCTAAGTTTTGTAAAGGCCAGTACATGGTTAAACACACTCACACCGAAACTAATCACGGAAAATTCTGTCCGCGAAGCTAATTCAAGTAGGGCTAGAATATTGACAGCCTTTTCAGTTCCCTTGCAGGGTGTGTGGCCCAGTCCCCCCTGTAACCCCTTCCTGTTGGGTGGACCTTCGACCTGTGGAGCCGGAGAGAGGAAGGGAGACCAGCCTCGCGCTTCTGAGGGAGCCGCTGGTTGAGTGTTGGTGCCAAGGGCACCAACGGACTTGTAAACGTTTGGGTGGAGAACGTTTGGGGAGGAGGTGCAACCAAGTTTGTGACCTCGGTGGAGAAGACGGTGCTTCGCGGAGACAGATAAGTTTTTTTAGTTGGTGTCACGAGGAACGGTGTGTTTGTAAAAATTATCCTGTCAGTGCCTGTCCCAAGACGAACATTTTTTTACTCATACAAAGGGACCAAAGTTGTTCTCGTTTAGTTTAAGAATAAAGGGGTGATAATCGGAAAGTTGTGTTAGTGTGTTAAAGTCCAAGTTAAACTCTGGTTAAGAACGCGCGTGGATGAGAGAGACAAAGTGTGTGAGAGTTTGTTTCAGTTTCTTTACAGTGGTGACCCCGTACCCCAGAGTTTGTAGGTTAAATAGTTGTAGAATATGGGAATTTTGGGTAATTTTCAAATCATAAATTTTCAAAAAAATTGCAATAGTTTGTTTTGTATGTGAATTGTATAATTTTGTATGACTTTCTGTATTTAAATTAATTCCCGTGTCCAGTTTACGGGGGCACTTCATTGTAGATATTTTATTTAGGTTTCGAAGTTGCCGAGGGATTAAGATCATTTTTCTTCCTTTTAATTGTGTCTATATTTTTATTTTTTTTTATTACTCCAACGCTCTCTTTTCTCTCGACTTTCTTTCTGTTAGTCTTTTATATGGTTAGCTTTTTGTGTGGTTATCACCCCTTTCGTTGGTATTGTCTGTGTTGTTACCGGCAGTAGAGTGTGATTGGTGTGTGTATCTTTCTTGTGTGTATGTTTTCTCTTTGAATGCATTGATGATGTATTATATTTGCAATTAATTGAAAAACATATTTTTCGTTTTTGGGAAATAATGATGTTGAGTTGTTGTTAGATATTTTGGATTTAATTAAGAATTGCTGCTTTTGGCCAATTTATTGATTGGTTTTTTTTTTTTTTTCTGGATAGTAAATGTAACAAGTTGAATTTAAGATTGACTGATTGTCAATTTCTAAACTCGTAACTTGGTAAAACTCGCCTTAGCTTTAATTTCGCTTACTTGTCCCGTTTGTTCGTTTTGTCTTTCTCGTGCGTTGGTGTCCTGTCGTTGTTTTCAGGATGGATTCTGAAAAATTTAAACTTCTTTGTGCGCAAGCAAAGGAACTTGGTTTAGTTGGTGCTGATATACAAACATTTATTAATAATTTTGTGGAAAGAGAGGATGCTCGTGAGAACGACCAAAGAGCGAAAGAGGAAAAAATTAAGATTAAACAAATGGAACTGGCTGCCAAGGAAAAAATGGCAGAACGGGCTGCCAAGGAAAAAATGGCAGAATTGGCTGCCAACGAAAAAATGGCAGAATTGGCTGCCAAAGAAAAAAAAGATGCTGCAGAATTGGCTGCCAACGAAAAAATGGCAGAATTGGCTGCCAAAGAAAAAAAAGATGCTGCAGAATTGGCTGCCAACGAAAAAATGGCAGAATTGGCTGCCAAAGAAAAAAAAGATGCTGCAGAATTGGCTGCCAACGAAAAAATGGCAGAATTGGCTACCAAAGAAAAAGAGGCAGAATTGGCTGCAAGAAGGGAGGAAGCAGGATTAGCACTCAAAGAAAAGGAAATAGAGTGGGATGCTAAAGTAAGGTTGGCTGAGTTGAACGCCCAGTCGGAAAAAAAACCTAGAGAAGATTCTGATGTTAATTCTTCAGGTGCAAGAGGAGCGCGGTACCCAAAGATGCCGTACTTTAATGAGAATAAGGATGATATGGACGCTTATCTTTTTAGGTTTGAGGCCTTTGCAACAAGTGCAAACTGGAAGCAGGAAGAATGGTCCATGTTTCTTTGTGTGTATTTACAGGGCAGTGCTTTGTCTCTGTATCATGGTTTGTCAGCTTCTGGGCCTGTTTCTTATGATATATTGAAGAAGGCTTTGTTGACAAAATTTCAGTGTACAAAGGATGGATACAGGGACAAGTTTCGAGCTTCTCGTCCTGAACCGGAGGAGTCATTCTTGTCGTATTCGACGAGATTTTCGCATTTGTTTGACAAGTGGGTTGACTTGTCTGACATTGAAAAGACATATGACGGTCTTCGTGATCATTTGTTGTGTGAACATATTTTGTCTTCTGTCAGCAAGGACTTAGCTGTATTTTTGAGGGAACGTAATTTTACATCTTCCAAGGATATGTTGGAGGCTTGTGAGAACTACAGGTTGGCGCACCCCAACAAGAGTATGGCGCGCGCGCAGAAGTTTGAAATGAATACTGCTAGTCAGGCGGTTGTGTCACCGCATGTGCATGTACAGCAAGGACCATCACGTTATGCTCTTAATTCGCCTAGTAAGTTTTCCTCACTTCAGAGTTACCAACAGCGTGGTAACCAGAATGCTCGCAGAGGTTTTGTGCACAGAGAGAGAATGCGTGGACGTGGACGTGGACGTGGTACTGGTGGTGGTACTAGTACACAAGGTGGTACTCGGGAGGGAGTACAGTGTTTTGAATGTAACGGCGTTGGCCATTACCGAAGAGAATGTCCAACCTGGCTTAAGAAAGGTGCCAGTGGGACTGGTGATCATGCAGGTTTTTCCAGCGCAGGTACCAGGTTTGGTACTGTTTCTTTTTCTGTGCAGGATTCGGTTGATTCTGAGGTTTTATGTTCTTCAGTCTCTCCAGGAAACGCATTGCCTATGTCCACAGGTTGTGTGAATGGTTTTCAGGTTTCAGTGCTCCGGGATTCGGGCGCTACAACAGCTGGTGTACGAAAGTCGCTTGTTCGTCCAGACCAATTTGTAGGTAGGACACAAGAAGTCATTTCCTTTGGTGGAAATAAGGAGGTTTTTCCTTTGGCGTATGTTGATGTTCAGACTGGGTTTTTTTCAGGTTCATTGATGTGTTGTGTGATTGATGACCCAGTCGCAGATCTCATTCTGGGTAATGTTGATGGGGTTGACCCTATTCCAGGCTTGATTATGTCTGATGTTTCTCCTGTAGCTGCTGCTGTGTTGACCCGAGGTCAAGAAAAAAGAGATGAAAAAAACAAAGACAGATTGACAGTACCTATTTCAGATTTGACATTGTCGACTGATGAACTTATTTCTTTGCAGAGTTCAGATCCGAAGCTGCAGAAATATCATGACATGGCTTCATCAGGGGAGACATTTTCTTCTGCTGATTGTTCGTACTCATTTCATGAACAACAAGGAGTGTTGTACCGTGTTTTTTGTAAAAACGATGTTGAGGTTACACAGGTGGTTGTTCCTGAGGATGTAAAGAACAAAGTTCTTTTCACGGCACATGACGGACTTCTGGCAGGGCATTGTGGAGTCCGAAAGACACTTGGACGTGTACAGAATCGTTTCTGGTGGCCGGGTATTTCCCGAGATGTTCGTCTGTACTGTCGTTCATGTGCTGTGTGTCAGAAGTGTTGTGCGAAAGGACGTGTGCCTGATGTACCTTTGTCTAAAATGCCCCGCATTGAACAACCGTTTCAGAGAGTTGCGGTGGACATTGTTGGTCCGTTTTCTCCTCTTTCTGAGGACAAACACAGGTACGTTTTGACATTAGTGGATGTGGCGACAAGATATCCGGAAGCTGTGCCGCTAAAGTCCATTGACTCTGTGTCGGTGGCAGAAGCCCTCTTTGGTATATTTTGTCGTTTGGGATTTCCTTGTGAATTGTTGTCTGACAATGGGTCACAGTTCACCTCACACATGTTTCAGGAATTCCTCACGCTTTTGTCCATAAAAGGCGTACACTCGTCACCCTACCATGCACAGTCTAATGGGGTGGTGGAGAGATTTCATGGCACTATTAAACCCATGTTGCGCAAGCTGATGCAGAACAACCCTAAACAGTGGCATCGTTTGATACCAGCTTTGTTGTTTGCATGTCGTGAAATGCCAAATGCTTCCACAGGTTTTTCGCCGTTCGAGCTGATGTTTGGCAGGAGAGCCCGTGGTCCTGTTGATTTTCTCGCGGATGCATGGACTGGAAGTGAGAATGCGGATGAGGCAAAGCATGTTTGCGACTATGTATGTGATTTAAAAACCAACATAGCCGACATGTGTAAACTGGCTCAAGATTCTGCTGAGGACTCAGCAGCTGTACAAAAGAAGTACCGTGATCGAAAGACTCGACCCCGTTCTTTCCAGGTTGGAGAGGAGGTGTTGGTGTTCTTGCCGACCACGAAGAATAAACTTCTATTGACGTGGAAAGGTCCATACAAAATAGTCGAGATTTTGGACTTTGACTACATTGTGGAAATCGCTGGCAAGAAAAAGATTTTTCATCCTAACATGCTTAAATCTTACTATCGTCGTGCTGTTGCCAGTACTGTTGTTGTGAATGGAGATGTCATTCCATTTGACTGCATTCTGTCTAACCAGTTTGATTTTCAGGATTTTGTTGAGTCTGACAGGAAAGCTCCAGTCTCTGTTCCGAGACCCATGTGTTCAGCGAATGCTTCCATAGCAGTCGTTGAATCTGTCATTCCTGAGGATTGTGTGGTGCTTCCTACAATGGACAGTGCGTCATCAGAGACGTACAAAGATGTAGTGTATTCTCATTCTTTGTCTTCTTCACAGAAAATAGAGATATCTGATGTCTTTTCTAGGTTTGTACCGATTTTGACCTCTAACCCTGGTTGTTGTACATTACCCATTGAACATCAGATACCATTGACATCTGAAACTCCTGTTTTTCGAAAACAGTACCCATTGCCGTTTTCTTCGCAGGGAACCATCAAGGAGGAGGTGTGTTCAATGTTGAATATGAAAGTCATTGAGCCGTCACAGTCTCCATATTCTGCTCCAGTGGTCCTGGTTAAGAAACCAGATGGTTCCACCCGTTTCTGTTGTGATTATCGTGAGCTTAACAAGGTTACTTGTGCAGACGCGGAGCCCATTCCTGATACAGATGATTTATTCATCAGATTGTCCAGGTCGAATTATTTCACCAAGATTGATTTGACAAAAGGATACTGGCAGATTCCAGTCTACGACGCGGACCGTCACAAAACCGCATTTCAGACTCCGCTGGGTCTCTTTCAGTGGGTCCGGATGCCGTTTGGACTCGTCACAGCTCCGGCAACATTTGCGCGGATGATGAGAGCGTTGCAGTTGGGACAGCATGCTGTGTCATTCTTTGATGACATCATGATTCATTCTTTTGGATGGCAGGATCATCTTCGTGATGTTTGTGATGTGTTGACCAAGTTACAATGTGCAGGTTTGACGGCCAGACCAACAAAGATTTTTGCCGGTTTTCGGGAACTTGTGTTCCTAGGACATAAAGTTGGAAGTGGAGTGTTGCGTCCTGAGGAGAAGAAGATTCATAAAATCTTGCACATTCCCACTCCTTCAACTAAAAGACAAGTTAGAGCATTGTTGGGTTTGGTTGGATATTACAGACGTTATATCTGTGATTTTGCCACACTTACTGCACCTATCACCGACTTGTTGTCAGGAGCGAGTAAGAGGAAGTTTGTGTGGTCTGCTTTGTGTCAGACTGCCCTGGACGAACTTCAGCGTCGGTTGTCCAGTAGTCCAATACTACTGATTGCGGATTTGGACAAACCATTTGTTGTTCGTTGTGACGCAAGTTCTGTTGGTGTGGGTGGTGTGTTGTTGCAGGATCATGATGATGTGTTACATCCTGTTACATTTGTTTCGAGAAAGTTGTTGCCTCGAGAGACCAGATACAGCACAATTGAGCGAGAGTGTTTGGCGATAGTTTGGGTGATTACCAAACTGGGTCGATATCTGTGGGGACGATCTTTTGTGTTGCAGACTGACCACAGACCTTTAGTGTATTTGTGCTCTTCGGCGTTCAAGAACTCCAGGATCATGAGGTGGTCCTTGGCGCTGCAAGAGTACAACTTCGTTGTGAAGTCAATCTCTGGCACAGAAAATGTTATCGCAGATTTTCTCAGTCGTTAACTAAGACTTGAGATGAAAGCTGATTTTGAGAGAATGTCACATTTTGATGATATTTTGTGTGTGGACTAAACTTAGTTGATGATTGAATCACCTAAAGTATTGCTGATATTATGGTTGTGCGTGTTCATATCACGTCGGATTAGTTGATTGAAAAAGTTAAGATGAACTTCTTGTGACGCATACGTTTTTGGATTTGTTATGTCCTTTGATATATGTCTATGTTGGGTATGACTGTGTTCATGACTTAAATTACTTCGTTAATTAGTTGGCTTGTGTGAATATTTCACATGTTTACATTGAATATTGGCATGGATAATTTAAATCAAAACGTTTGTATCATTATATGAATGATACTATGATGACTTTTTTTTTGTGCTGTATTAAGTCATACTAAATTGGTATTTAGTTGACTGAATATTTGAAAATATTGGGAAATTGGTTTTTTTTTTTTAGGCGTGCTTAGTTAAGAAATTGACATCTATGGATTTGCCTTTTATTGGTATGTTATTTTTTATGCCTTGCCTGACAGACCTTTCCTAATGTTCCCAGTTGCTATATTTAAAGATCGCAAGCGTTCTTTTTTTTTGGGGGGGGGTACTGTCAGGAAAGGCATAATTCCGAAATTGACGATATAATATGTCAATTTATTAATGTATAAAATTTGGTAAATATATTATGTTGTAAAACTAAAATGCAAGTTGCAGATTTAAAAAGTAACTCCTTGTCGGAGATATACTTTACCCTTGGTAAAACCAAGTTTTGTAGAGCTGTTTCTTTATAACACGTGTAGCACGTGAATTTCGTAAACTTATTGGGTAACTCGCTCGACTGCTCACACAGCCAGCAGCCAAATAGGACACTGTCTGGTTGTGCACAGCACTGTGTCTGGCGATGTTGAGCTAGAAGGCTGCGCCCTTTTAATCAGTCGTTTTTTTAACCGGGTTTTTCGGAAGTCCGGGTAAAGTAAATTTTGGGTTGTTGTTTTCTAAATTGCTAGGATTTAAAGAAGTTTACTTATTTCAAAGTTGTATTTCATTCATAAAGTTTAAATTGGGTTTCTAAATTTTGCAGGGTTTTCAAAATTGTAGGTTTTTTTATTTACATTTGCAAAGACATTATGGTGTCTTAAAAATTGTATACTCTTTTTGAGAGAAAGTTACAGTTTCGGTGCTGGTGTGTTTGTCTAAAGTTCTAAGTTTTGTAAAGGCCAGTACATGGTTAAACACACTCACACCGAAACTAATCACGGAAAATTCTGTCCGCGAAGCTAATTCAAGTAGGGCTAGAATATTGACAGCCTTTTCAGTTCCCTTGCAGGGTGTGTGGCCCAGTCCCCCCTGTAACCCCTTCCTGTTGGGTGGACCTTCGACCTGTGGAGCCGGAGAGAGGAAGGGAGACCAGCCTTGCGCTTCTGAGGGAGCCGCTGGTTGAGTGTTGGTGCCAAGGACACCAACGGACTTGTAAACGTTTGGGTGGAGAACGTTTGGGGAGGAGGTGCAACCAAGTTTGTGACCTCGGTGGAGAAGACGGTGCTTCGCGGAGACAGATAAGTTTTTTTAGTTGGTGTCACGAGGAACGGTGTGTTTGTAAAAATTATCCTGTCAGTGCCTGTCCCAAGACGAACATTTTTTTACTCATACAAAGGGACCAAAGTTGTTCTCGTTTAGTTTAAGAATAAAGGGGTGATAATCGGAAAGTTGTGTTAGTGTGTTAAAGTCCAAGTTAAACTCTGGTTAAGAACGCGCGTGGATGAGAGAGACAAAGTGTGTGAGAGTTTGTTTGAGTTTCTTTACACACAGACAGAGAGAAATGCAAATATTTAAATAAACAATGGCGGATCTTGTATGGGATATGTAACCATTTAAATGAACATACCAACGATTAAAATCTTTTAGACTGATAAATTAAATTCTAAACTGTTTCCGAAAAACCTTATTTTATTTGGGACACGGAGATCCACGTTCAAAAGAATGTGTATTTCAGTGTAGTTAGTAGGTAGGGTTAGGATCGCATTAAGTCGGACAACGTGAAACAGCTGACAAGATAAGAGATAGTGTTCAGCGTTTTCTCGACCAACACCACAGCGACAGAGCGGATTGTCTACTAAATGACGCTTGAAGAGATCGTCATGAAGGTCGCTAATTTCGAGGCAAAGCCTACAGTGTATTATCTGTTCCTTACGCTCACCAATATAATAGAGGCTTGGTACAATCGCATCATTGACAGTTAAATAGTGTTTAAATTGGCTCAATGGGATACTAGTTTTAATTGAATCGGGTAGAGCATTCCAGAGTATAGTAGTGGAAGGTATGAAGGAATTACGATATAGTTCTGTATTAAACTTCGGAACAGATCGTACAAGTGGTCTTCTTCTATGATAAGGATTTCGTTCTGAAGCAAGCTCTGGAATCAAAGAGAGTAGGTAATCAGGATATCATGTTCTGTGTCAAACATTATTACTGATGTCATGTCAGACATTATTACTGATGTCATGTTCTGTGTTAAGCATTATTACTGGTGTCATGTCAAACATTATTACTGGTGTCATGTCAGACATTATTACTGGTGTCATGTCAGACATTATTACTGATGTCATGTCAGACATTATTACTGGTGTCATGTTCTATGTTAAGCATTATTACTGGTGTCATGTCAAACATTATTACTGGTGTCATGTCAGACATTATTACTGGTGTCATGTCAGACATTATTACTGGTGTCATGTCAGACATTATTACTGGTGTCATGTCAAACATTATTACTGGTGTCATGTCAGACATTATTACTGGTGTCATGTCAGACATTATTACTGGTGTCATGTTCTGTGTCAGACATCATTACTGGTGTCATGTCAGACATTATTACTGGTGTCATGTCAGACATTATTACAGATGTCATGTTCTGTGTCAGACATTATTACTGGTGTCATGTCAGACATTATTACGGGTGTCATGTCAGACATTATTACGGGTGTCATGTCAGACATTATTACTGGTGTCATGTCAGACATTATTACTGGTGTCATGTCAGACATTATTACTGGTGTCATGTCAGACATTATTACTGGTGTCATGTTCTGTGTCAGACATCATTACTGGTGTCATGTCAGACATTATTACTGATGTCATGTCAGACATTATTACTGGTGTCATGTCAGACATTATTACTGGTGTCATGTTCTGTGTTAAACATTATTACTGGTGTCATGTTCTGTGTCAGACATCATTACTGGTGTCATGTCAGACATTATTACTGATGTCATGTCAGACATTATTACTGATGTCATGTTCTGTGTCAGACATTATTACTGGTGTCATGTCAGACATTATTACTGATGTCATGTCAGACATTATTACTGGTGTCATGTCAGACATTATTACTGGTGTCATGTCAGACATTATTACTGGTGTCATGTCAGACATTATTACTGGTGTCATGTCAGACATTATTACTGGTGTCATGTCAGACATTATTACTGGTGTCATGTCAGACATTATTACTGGTGTCATGTCAGACATTATTACTGGTGTCATGTCAGACATTATTACTGGTGTCATGTCAGACATTATTACTGGTGTCATGTCAGACATTATTACTGGTGTCATGTCAGACATTATTACTGGTGTCATGTCAGACATTATTACTGGTGTCATGTCAGACATTATTACTGGTGTCATGTCAGACATTATTACTGGTGTCATGTCAGACATTATTACTGGTGTCATGTCAGACATTATTACTGGTGTCATGTCAGACATTATTACTGGTGTCATGTCAGACATTATTACGGGTGTCATGTCAGACATTATTACGGGTGTCATGTCAGACATTATTACTGGTGTCATGTCAGACATTATTACTGGTGTCATGTCAAACATTATTACTGGTGTCATGTCAGACATTATTACTGGTGTCATGTCAGACATTATTACTGGTGTCATGTCAGACATTATTACGGGTGTCATGTCAGACATTATTACGGGTGTCATGTCAGACATTATTACGGGTGTCATGTCAGACATTATTACGGGTGTCATGTCAGACATTATTACTGGTGTCGTGTTCTGTGTTAGGGATACCGACATTTGCTCCCCAATAATTGCCCCTTGACAATTGCTCCTAGGTGTAATTCCTCCCGAAGCATTTGCTCCTTGGATAATTGCTCCTCGAAGAGTTGCTCCTTGGATTGTTGCCCCTCAATCAATTGCTCCTAGACTATGTGATAATTGCTCCTTGCCCAAAACCCATCCACCCCTCCCCACACACACATGCAATCATACTTCTATTCAATAGTAGTAGTAGTGATGGTGGTAAAAGTATAGACAGTAGTCGTAGCAAGGACAGAATGGAAGAGTAGGCTCTGCCTCAATTCTTAATCCTTGAAAATTAATGTTTTGATGTCTGAAGTCTGAAGTATCTCTCTCCG
>CM065693.1:58880587-58933087 GCA_017654935.2 Phymorhynchus buccinoides
AAGGAAGCATGTCATTGTATCCTTACTCCTACGAAATCACAATGGGTTGGCTGAATGCAGCGGGGAGACCAGTGAAAACCGAACAAATACGAACTTCAACTGTTTTTTGCCATATGGCCTGAGAATGCAGAAGAAGAAGAAGTATGATTAATGTAGAGTGGACTGTTCGTATGATCCGCTGCTACCAGAACCCGTCACCCGTTCTAACTATTACTGTGCTGAGTGCAGTGCCAGAGAAGAGGTCTGTTAATCCCCAAGACAAAATGGATTTCAAGGGAGCCGCTCCTTCCATAATGCATGTCTGACTGGCAGAGGCATCGGTAGTTGGCTAATCCCTCTTTCCTGGTGATGCACAGGACAGAACGGCCATTATGGGCTGCTAATGTCTGACGTCAAGAAATCATTTCCATCTTCTTGGCCTTTGAATGGTTTGAATGTATGTATATTACAAGACACAATGCGCGTTACGACATGAATCTGACTTGTGTTCAACTGCTGTCTGTACAACAGAAATCAATGATCCCATGGAACTGTGGCGCTGAACTAAACCCACCCCGTGTCTTCCACTCTTCCTCTGTAGTGTTCATGTGATGCGTGTTGCGATCTGCCTTCTTGTGAACAACTTGAACATTGGCTGGTGTACACCATTGCACGAGTTCTAGCTAGCTGTGGGTAATATTGCTATCATGTGGGGTTGAGAGAGACAGGGGGGGGGGAGAGAGAGAGAGAGAGAGAGAGAGAGAGAGAGAGAGAGAGAGAGAGAGAGAGAGAGAGAGAGAGAGAGAGAGAGAGAGAGAGAGAGAGAGAGAGAGAGAGAGAGAGAGAGAGAGAGAGAGAGGAGAGAGAGAGAGAGGAGAGAGAGAGAGAGGGAGGGAGCGAGAGGGAGAGAGAGAGAGAGAGAGAGGGGGAGAGAGAGAGAGAGAGAGGGGGAGGGAGAGAGAGAGAGAGAGGGGGAGGGGAGAGAGAGAGGGGGAGAGAGAGAGAGGGAGAGAGGAGAGAGAGAGAGAGAGAGAGAGAGAGAGAGGGAGGGAGGGAGAGAGAGGGAGAGAGAGAGAGAGAGAGAGAATTGAATTTAATTGAATTGAATGAATTTTATTTATAGAGGGTAATAGAGTAAGCAATAACATGCTTTTGGGGGGGGGGGGGGGGGGGGGTTACATCCAGCCCTCTGGACAGAATACATATATAAAAGTAGAAAATGGAAAACGAAAATAAACACATACAAAGTAATATAAAGCATGCAAAAAACATCCCTATATTGTAACACATCAATAACAAAATCAAACCTATTATTATTGACTATACTCATTATTAACATTCAAAATGTGTGAAGTAAGCGCATACACACGGGAAAATAAAACCCAATCCTACTTTTCACACTCATCTTTAAACATTCAAAAATAGAGAAGTGCACAAACATGAAAAAAATACCTCAATCATACTTTATATATTCATCATTAAAATGTACTTATTTGAAAAGAAACCCATGCACATAATAAGTCAAACATAATATTACTTTACCTACTCATCTTAGCATGCACAATTTAAAATGTAAATACATGTACCCATGGCAACATGAAACCTATTCATACATTACATTATTCATTTTTAGCATAAACAAATTAAAAAGTAAACACACACTCGTAAGAGAGAGAGAGAGAGAGAGAGAGAGAGAGAGAGAGAGAGAGAGAGAGAGAGAGAGAGAGAGAGAGAGAGAGAGAGAGAGAGACAGAGAGACAGAGAGAGAGAGAGAGAGAGAGAGAGAGAGAGAGAGAGAGAGAGAGAGAGAGAGAGAGAGAGAGAGAGAGAGAGAGAGAGAGGGAGAGAGAGGACGTTGTCAGGTGCGTTGCTTGGAGGCGATCATGCTGTCCTCGGGTCCAACATTCTCCATAATGTCGTCCCATTTTCCTGTCAGCTGCGTTTTTCGTATTTGGTCGTGCGAACAGTAGACGCGGACACTCCATGCACTTATCCGTAAATAAGTAAATGAAAGACAGAAAATAAGCGCATGCGCTTCCGCATGTACTTATCCCATCCACTTATTTTCCTTTACTTAATTGCGGATAAGCGCGTGAGGTTTACGCGTTGAATTTGTCAGTGCGGCCTTATTGCCTCTTTATCTGTATATCTATCTTTGCTTGTTCACGGATGTCCTGTGTCTGTCTGTCTGTCTGTCTGTCTGTCTGTCTGTCTGTCTGTCTGTCTGTCTGTCTCTCTCTCTCTCTCTCTCTCTCTCTCTCTCTCTCTCTCTCTCTCTCTCTCTCTCTCTCTCTCTCTCTCTCTCTCTCTCTCTCTCTCTCTCTCGAACGAACGAACGAACGAACGAACGAACGAACGAAAATCTGTTTAACGTCCTCCGGTCTGGAACAGACACTTATGGGACATTAGCAGATACAAAGATGGTGGGAACGATCCCGGAGGCAATGCAACACCAGTAAAGTCCCGAATTAGCAGCAACACAGATGTGACATCTCTCTCTCTCTCTCTCTCTCTCTCTCTCTCTCTCTCTCTCTCTCTCTCTCGTTATATATGCATGTTCCTGCTGGGGGGGGCCCCCCCCCCCCCCCCCCCCATGCCTTTCTTTGTCATGTTCTGTCTGTCTTTCTGTCTGTTAGTCTAGGTGCGTACATGCACCATTTAGACAGACAGAGACAGACAGAGACAGACAGAGACAGAGATCCAAACAGTATTAAGAAACGGGGCGATATCGCTGCAGAGACACAGAAAAACAAATGGATAATAGAAAGTGAAAATATATCAGATTTATAACAGTTTGGGTCGATATGATTTATACACCTTTTTGCAAATGTGATAATCTTTTTTTGATGGCGATTTATGCAGTTGGGCTTCCGTTAGCAAATAACCTGGCTGGTATTAATGGAGGTCGGTAGTAAACGACGAAGGCGTACGTTTTCGACCCCCCCCCCCCTCCCCCTCCCCCCGGAGATATTAATTTCCTTTTGCTATGGTCACCAGCGCAGACACATAAACAGTCTGAGGAGGAGCTTCTATTAGTTAGTCTGCAAGTGGAAATGACAGTGACTTGGACAGCACTGAAATTAAACTGTCCCTTCATATAAATTGACGCACGCGCGAGCCATGCGAGTGCGCGCACACATATATACGCACGCAAACACACGCGCAGGCACAAGCATGCATAGGCCTACGTATCCACGCGTGCGAACACACAGGCTATAGATTGCATCTTTGGTTTTAGTGACAACGGAAGATTATCCTCTTTCGATCAAGACCAATATTTAATGTGCTTATCCCAATTGCAAAGACGAACTGTAGTTGTGTGGGAAATGAAAGATAAATGGCCAAGGAAGCTTGACAACAATGATTAATACGATCATGATGGATTAGAATGTATTCTTTATTTGCAAAGACAATAAAACGTTTAAACCAGAATATTAAAAAGTTTGAAAACGGGTTTTAAAAAAATAGCCATAAAATGGCGTCCAAACACGGGACTAGCCTCGCGGCACACACATTTCTTTGTACAAGACCAACAACAGAAAACGAGAAAGCAAAACTGGAGGGAAGAATAAATAGTGGATCGTGTCACTGACAATTTGCAGGGGCAAAGTACTGAAAGTTACTTTGAGGCAGATCAAGAATTACCAAACTTTCATTCGGCAGCAAAGAAAAATAGAGTTTTTCTGGTTGTATTTGTCCTTTAAACTTCTTGACTTTAAAGGTTTGTTTGTCAGCAACAACACGAATTGCACTATTGTTTTTTATTCAGTTGTCGAAAGTTGTTGATACGCTTCCAAGAAAACAACGCTGGTGAAGTTAGGCAGTCTGGTACTCTGTTCTTCTACTGTTGCGATCAGTCTTGTGTGTGTGTGTGTGTGTGTGTGTGTGTGTGTGTGTGTGTGTGTGTGTGTGTGTGTGTGTGTGTGTGTGTGCGTGTGTGTGTGTGTGTGTGTGTGTGTGTGTGCGTGCGTGCGTGCGTGTGTGTACGTGTGCGTTCGTGCGTGTGTGTGACGGGGTAAAAAGCGCATGTGCGGGTGTGAAGTTATCTCATGAAATGAAGCAAATTTCAGCGTGCCCGAGCGAGCGTTAATGTCTAGCATTCGTCATGGGCGTGTGACCGAAATTTTCGTGAGATAATTGGGGTGGGCTTCTTACCCGCCCATGTGTTTGTACCGTGTGTCCGTCGTGTGTGTTCGTGCGTGCGTGTGTGTGTGTGTGCATGCGTGCGTGCGTGTGTGCGTACACCCTAGCCCTAACCCCTACCCCTACCCCCCCCCCCCCCCCCTATAAGACGGGAAAATATAATTTAACGCAATGAACCACGACTGTGACAAATGGCGCCGTGTACTGCAATGCAGGGGGGGGGGGGGGGGGGGGGGGGGGGGGGGGTGTCCTATTAGATAATGGCCTAGGGTTAGGGATAGGGTTAGTATTCCAAAAAGGTTATTAGCTAAAAAGGTTAATAAAATACAGCTTTATGTTTGGTAAGAAAGGCAAAAACGGGAAAAATGGAATTAACCGAGAAATGCAGGGGGGGGTTGGGGGGGGGGGGGGGGGGGGTGCATATGCTGAATAATAGCGCCATGAACACCAGACAAGCTCATTCAGTGGTTGATTAAGAATGAAGAAAATTATAATAGGCCATACATTGAAATGGCAGAGAAAACTCTAGCATGATGCTGATAGAATTCGCGAAAGAATGCTGCAACATTTCTAACAAGGATGTTTCATTTTAAATAACTTTTGGTTTGGAAATATGTGCTAGGTTACAGGATTGGTTATTTTCCCATCATGTTAATTGTTGCTTCGTGTTTTGAAGCGCTATCTGCCTATCTCATCTATCTATATTTATCTATCTACCTGTCTGTCTGTCTGTCCATCTGCCTGTCTCTCTCTCTCTCTCTCTCTCTCTCTCTCTCTCTCTCTCTCTCTCTCTCTCTCTCTCTCTCTCTCTCTCTCTCTCTCTCTCTCTCTCACTCTCACACATCCCAGAGAGAGAGAGAGAGAGAGAGGGGGGAGGGGGGGCCTGATATGACACCATTTTATGCAGGGTTTCACACACACACACACACACACACACAGCTCACACACACACACACACACATGTACACACAAGCACCCATCCGCACACACACACACCACACATCGAAATAAAAGAGAGAGAGAGAGAGGGGGGGAGGGGGGGCTCTGATATGAGACCATTTTATACAGGGTTTCTTAGCCACACCTAGCCGTTGGACTTTAGGTCTACTTGTGGGACAGCTCTAGGGGAAGACGGGGTAAAAAGCGCATGGGCGGGTAAGAAGCCCACCCCAATTATCTCATGAAATGAAGCAAATTTCAGTCTCATTTTGCCCATGAGACGAGCGTTAATGTCTAGCATTCGTCTCATGGGCAAATTTGACTGAAATTTTCTTTATTTCATGAGATAATTGGGGTGGGCTTCTTACCCGCCCATGCGCTTTTTACCCCGTCTTCCCCTATTGTTTGTCATCAACCTGTAAATAGTAGGTCTACGGGAGCAACCCAGCCGCTATTCCCCAAGGCAGTATTTTAGGCCCAGTCCTATTCACCATATTCATAAATGACTTGCCCGATGAAGTAAATAGTGAATGTAAGATCTTTGCTGATGACACAAAGCTATATAATACATCTGCCTAATAAAGAAATACTACAGTCAGATTTACACTCTCTACAAGCATGGTCAGATAAATGGAATTTATATTTTAATGTCCAAAAATGCAAGGTAATGTACATAGGAAGGAAAAAACCCTAAACATGATTATTATATGAAGCCGAACTTGCACAAAAGTAAAATTAATATATGTGAAAACGAGAAAGACTTGGGAATAACTTTTGATCCAGCTTTGAAATTTGATACACATTTATACAGAAGGTAACCAGTAAAGCCAAACCAAGTAATGGGATTAATCAAAAGATCATTTGACTATCTTCATAAGGATATATTTGTTAAATTATACAAGGCTATGGTTCGACCTCGCATAGAATATGGTAACTGTATATGGCATCCTAACCTAAAAAGACAATCAATAATGCAATTGAAAAAGTTCAGAGAAGAGCCACAAAATTAGTTAAAGGTTGTAAAAATATGCACTTATGAGGAACGTTTTCTTCTTTCTGAAATTACCATCTTTGAAGGGAAGAAGGTTTAGAGGGGACCTTATTCAAACCTATAAAATTGTACATAATCTTGATGATATCAATTTCAATGACTTTTTCATAAAATGCACAGTAGACAAAACAAGAAATAGTGATGGTAAGTTTCTTAACAGATCTAATACTAACACCCGCAAAAACAGGTTCTTTTTACTAACAGTTGTTGTTCATATGTGGAATGATCTGCCAATTAACATAAAGAATGCACCTAGCATTAATGAATTCTAGTGCAAAAACGGGTTCTTCTTCTCCTCTTCTAGTTGTGTGGTTGTACAGGTCTAGTGCAGGTTGTAATGTTACGGGTTCTTCTTCTCCTCTTCTAGTTGTGTGGTTGTACAGGTCTAGTGCAGGTTGTAATGTTACAGGTTCTTCTTCTCCTCTTCTAGTTGTGTGGTTGTACAGGTCTAGTGCAGGTTGTAATGTTACAGGTTCTTCTTCTCCTCTTCTAGTTGTGTGGTTGTACAGGTCTAGTGCAGGTTGTAATGTTACAGGTTCTTCTTCTCCTCTTCTAGTTGTGTGGTTGTACAGGTCTAGTGCAGGTTGTAATGTTACGGGTTCTTCTTCTCCTCTTCTAGTTGTGTGGTTGTACAGGTCTAGTGCAGGTTGTAATGTTACGGGTTCTTCTTCTCCTCTTCTAGTTGACCGTGTACACGTCTCCTCTTCTAGTTGTGTGGTTGTACAGGTCTAGTGCAGGTTGTAATGTTACGGGTTCTTCTTCTCCTCTTCTAGTTGTGTGGTTGTACAGGTCTAGTGCAGGTTGTAATGTTACAGGTTCTTCTTCTCCTCTTCTAGTTGTGTGGTTGTACAGGTCTAGTGCAGGTTGTAATGTTACGGGTTCTTCTTCTCCTCTTCTAGTTGTGTGGTTGTACAGGTCTAGTGCAGGTTGTAATGTTACGGGTTCTTCTTCTCCTCTTCTAGTTGTGTGGTTGTACAGGTCTAGTGCAGGTTGTAATGTTGAAGGTTCTTCTTCTCCTCTTCTAGTTGTGTGGTTGTACAGGTCTAGTGCAGGTTGTAATGTTACAGGTTCTTCTTCTCCTCTTCTAGTTGTGTGGTTGTACAGGTCTAGTGCAGGTTGTAATGTTACAGGTTCTTCTTCTCCTCTTCTAGTTGTGTGGTTGTACAGGTCTAGTGCAGGTTGTAATGTTACAGTTCTTCTTCTCCTCTTCTAGTTGTGTGGTTGTACAGGTCTAGTGCAGGTTGTAATGTTACGGGTTCTTCTTCTCCTCTTCTAGTTGTGTGGTTGTACAGGTCTAGTGCAGGTTGTAATGTTACGGGTTCTTCTTCTCCTCTTCTAGTTGTGTGGTTGTACAGGTCTAGTGCAGGTTGTAATGTTACGGGTTCTTCTTCTCCTCTTCTAGTTCCAGGTTGTGGGCTAGTGCAGGTTGTTGTCTTCTTCTCCTCTTCTAGTTGTGTGGTTGTCTAGTGCAGGTTGTAATGTTACGGGTTCTTCTTCTCCTCTTCTAGTTGTGTGGTTGTACAGGTCTAGTGCAGGTTGTAATGTTACGGGTTCTTCTTCTCCTCTTCTAGTTGTGTGGTTGTACAGGTCTAGTGCAGGTTGTAATGTTACAGGTTCTTCTTCTCCTCTTCTTCCTATTCTTCTTCTTCTACCAATAATGTCCACCTGCCGTAAACGGCAATTATTGACATACATGTACTGGGGTTCAAAGAATGATGCATCGCTGGAAAAACAAGAACAAAGCTAGATAGATAAGACTAAGAGGGCATGCATGGCCGGGCACCCCTGGCTAGTCGGAGAACACCCGGCCCCACACAGGTGGAGGGAATAAAATAAAATGAAGTTGTTGTTTTTGTTTTGAAGCGGGGATCTTCAGCACCTTCAAGGTGAAGGAGTTGAGCTTGGGGGACTGGACGGTTTCTTGTGGCAGGGAGTTCCAGTTGCAAACGGTTCTGGGGAAAAAATAGTTTTTAAGGTAGTCAAGGGTTAAGATTGGGGATGTTTATCCTACCCCACGCCAAAAATCTTCATTTAGACTGCAATTGGTGCACAGGATGCATGCTATATATGAGTTCGTGTCATCTTGATCTATTCCACTGGCACAACATGGCCTACTACTACTTACTACCGAATAGTGGAATGGGCTTTAACGTGCACGCGCAAGATCTTTGTGCATGCGTTCGCACACGGGACCTCGGTTTTAAGTCTCATCCAAAGGACTTTTTCCCCAACTGACGTCAGGTACCCATTTAGTGATTTACACCTGGGTGGAGTGAGGAAAATAGGAGTAAAGTGCCTTTCCCAAGGACACCCCACTGCGACCCCAGCTGCATGCAAACCTGCACACTCGCAAATCTGACAGACTATGTGCCAGTGACTCAACCAACTGAGCTAGAGCGGTTCATTAGTCGGTTAGTCAAGTGCGTCTCACTCTCCTTGAGTCCTTGTTCTCCTTCTTCCTTGAAATGGACAGGGCCAACTGGCACTGACATGTAAAGTCCAGCTTTAAGCATGCCAGGGAGGGGTGTATTCTCTCAATTCCTATTATCAAAATCTCAATTAATTTAAAACACATTGGCTACAGATATGGGGCTGTTGCAAATCTTTGTATCATCAATAATATCTTACATAAAAAAAGAGATTCATAATCATATTGCATTTGTGTTCAAGGAGCAGAGAGAAGAGAGCATGGCAGCAAATGGCAATTGGATCAAAGATTCTGAAGCCAGTGACTGAGTGTTCCCGAATCAGAATACAGATAGACTAGACTGAGTGAAGAAGAAGGCCTGACTCAGTAACTGACTAACTCAGTGACTGACTCAGTGACTGACAAGAACGGTGCACTAAGAACTGCCCACGTTGTGATGTGAACACCAGAGCTGACCAGAACGGTGCACTAAGAACTGCCCACGTTGTGGTGTGAACACCAGAGCTGACCAGAACGGTGCACTAAGAACTGCCCACGTTGTGGTGTGAACACCAGAGCTGACCAGAACGGTGCACTAAGAACTGCCCACGTTGTGATGTGAACACCAGAGCTGACCAGAACGGTGCACTAAGAACTGCCCACGTTGTGGTGTGAACACCAGAGCTGACAAGAACGGTGCACTAAGAACTGCCCACGTTGTGGTGTGAACACCAGAGCTGACCAGAACGGTGCACTAAGAACTGCCCACGTTGTGATGTGAACACCAGAGCTGACCAGAACGGTGCACTAAGAACTGCCCACGTTGTGGTGTGAACACCAGAGCTGACCAGAACGGTGCACTAAGAACTGCCCACGTTGTGGTGTGAACACCAGTGAAGAGTACCGCGGTGCTGCCATGGCTGCCGATCTGCCTGTGGTGACCATTGTTCTCTTCATCGCCACTGGAGCTTTGGTGAGATCCTCAAATAATAATAATGATTGATAGTGAACATTTTTTATAGCGCTTAATCTTCAATTAAGGGGCTCTTAGCGCTTTACTGGTAGTGGTAGTTCAAGTTTACAAGAAAAAAATAGGAATAAGAAAAAACATTCAAACAAGAAAGAAAACCAAAGGTACAAAACAACCTGAAGGCCATAATACACAGAGAGAGACACAGCACAACACACACACACACACACACACACACACACACACACACACACACACACACACACACACACACACACACACACACACACGCTAGAAAGAGGGGGGGGAGGATCTTGTGAAAATTCAGTTGTACTACAAATTTTGCAACATATCATTTGAAAATCCTTTTTTTGCCTGTCAGACATTTTGAGCAACTTCAAGCTAAAGGTTTATTAGATTGTTTTACCTATTTCATGCATCTGACTGTATTATCTTCCTTTGATCACATTTACGTTTTTTTAATTTTTTTAAAATTATTTTGTTTTATCATGTTAACGTTTTTATTTTGTTGCTTTGGGTTGCAGGTGTTCTGCCTGCTGTTCCTGTTTAGCAAACGACAGATCATGCGCTTTGCGCTCAAGTCAGCTCGCAAGCCGCATATAGCCATTGGGTCTGACGCTCCAAAAGTAAGCATAATAATAAATTGTGATATATCAATTATCATGCAAAATATGAGTAAACATTGATTCATGAGGACAAAATTATGTTGTTCTATATCAAGCTTCAATTAAGAACTTGACGTAATTATGTCTTTCACTGTTTCAGTGTGCAAAAACGTGTATGTGTGTGTGTGTGTGTGTGTGTTCTGTCTTTCTGTCTGTCTCAGTGTTAGTCTGTGTGCCTGTCTATCTGTCTGTCTGACGAGGGTGTGAATCTTTTATTTTTAAGAACACTAATTTTTTAATCTTTTTAGAAAGCTCTATTAGTACTCTTACTAGTAACTAGTCTGGTTCTCATTTCTTTTGTCAATAGATCTTGCTGCTGCTGTTGATTTTAGCCACATGTACTGTATCATGTGATGCAAACTATGGACTCATCCATCATGATTTTAGTTTTTACATATTACTATGGTTATGAATAAGATTCATCAAACGGAAGAAACAGTAAGCAACACAGAAAAATAAAGAAATGTGACATGTTTTTTGGTGCTTCAGTATGACAGACAATCCCATGAGATTGGGGTTTTCTGCTTTGTGTTCGTTTGTCTGTTTTACCTTTGCGAAGCCATGGATTTGACATGTTCGTCCTGCCGTTGCTCATCGTGAATCCTTTGTGTTACCTCTGTGTCTGTGTTACCTTTCCCAAGCCATGGATTTGACCTGTTCGTCCTGCCGTTGCTCATCGTGAGTCCTTTGTGTTACCTCTGTGTCTGTGTTACCTTTCCCAAGCCATGGATTTGACATGTTCGTCCTGCCGTTGCTCATCGTGAATCCTTTGTGTTACCTCTGTGTCTGTTTTACCTTTCCCAAGCCATGGATTTGACATGTTCGTCCTGCCGTTGCTCATCGTGAATCCTTTGTGTTACCTCTGTGTCTGTTTTACCTTTCCCAAGCCATGGATTTGACCTGTTCGTCCTGCCGTTGCTCATCGTGAGTCCTTTGTGTTACCTCTGTGTCTGTGTTACCTTTCCCAAGCCATGGATTTGACATGTTCGTCCTGCCGTTGCTCATCGTGAATCCTTTGTGTTACCTCTGTGTCTGTGTTACCTTTCCCAAGCCATGGATTTGACATGTTCGTCCTGCCGTTGCTCATCGTGAGTCCTTTGTGTTACCTCTGTGTCTGTGTTACCTTTCCCAAGCCATGGATTTGACATGTTCGTCCTGCCGTTGCTCATCGTGAGTCCTTTAAGCTTTGTGTTACCACTGTGCCAGGAGATGAGGGAGGAGATTCAGCGGCGACTGGGTCTGGTGCACAATGTCAGGTTCGAACCCACCATGCTGTCTGAGAAGATCCAGCACACCGCTGTCTCAGGTCGGTTGTAGGCCAGATCTAGGGGAGAGAGGGAGGGGGGGGGGGGGGGGCGGGATGTAGGGTGTCTGAGCGTTTATGAAAATCACCCACACTGCTAGCCATCACGAAGGTCAGAGATTTCTAAATTTCAGATTTTAAAATGGCTAAAATATTCTTACTTTTATGTTGCCCGATTATTTTGAAGTTCCAGTCATAATCTTATAATTGTGAAAAGAAGATTTGTTTTCACCGCTGATCATGTAAGTATTGTGATAGTAAATCTGTACATAGTGTTTGATAATATTGTGATAGTAAATCTGTACATAGTGTTTGATAATATTGTGATAGTAAATCTGTACATAGTGTTTGATAATATTGTGATAGTAAATCTGTACATAGTGTTTGATAATATTGTGATAGTAAATCTGTACATAGTGTTTGATAATATTGTGATAGTAAATCTGTACATAGTGTTTGATAATATTGTGATAGTAAATCTGCACATAGTGTTTGATAATATTGTGATAGTAAATCTGCACATAGTGTTTGATAATATTGTGATAGTAAATCTGTACATAGTGTTTGATAATATTGTGATAGTAAATCTGTACATAGTGTTTGATAATATTGTGATAGTAAATCTGTACATAGTGTTTGATAATATTGTGATAGTAAATCTGTACTTAGTGTTTGATAATATTGTGATAGTAAATCTGTACATAGTGTTTGATAATATTGTGATAGTAAATCTGTACATAGTGTTTGATAATATTGTGATAGTAAATCTGTACATAGTGTTTGATAATATTGTGATAGTAAATCTGTACTTAGTGTTTGATAATATTGTGATAGTAAATCTGCACATAGTGTTTGATAATATTGTGATAGTAAATCTGTACATAGTGTTTGATAATATTGTGATAGTAAATCTGCACATAGTGTTTGATAATATTGTGATAGTAAATCTGTACATAGTGTTTGATAATATTGTGATAGTAAATCTGTACTTAGTGTTTGATAATATTGTGATAGTAAATCTGCACATAGTGTTTGATAATATTGTGATAGTAAATCTGTACATAGTGTTTGATAATATTGTGATAGTAAATCTGCACATAGTGTTTGATAATATTGTGATAGTAAATCTGTACATAGTGTTTGATAATATTGTGATAGTAAATCTGTACATAGTGTTTGATAATATTGTGATAGTAAATCTGTACTTAGTGTTTGATAATATTGTGATAGTAAATCTGTACATAGTGTTTGATAATATTGTGATAGTAAATCTGTACATAGTGTTTGATAATATTGTGATAGTAAATCTGCACATAGTGTTTGATAATATTGTGATAGTAAATCTGTACATAGTGTTTGATAATATTGTGATAGTAAATCTGTACATAGTGTTTGATAATATTGTGATAGTAAATCTGTACTTAGTGTTTGATAATATTGTGATAGTAAATCTGTACATAGTGTTTGATAATATTGTGATAGTAAATCTGCACATAGTGTTTGATAATATTGTGATAGTAAATCTGCACATAGTGTTTGATAATATTGTGATAGTAAATCTGCACATAGTGTTTGATAATATTGTGATAGTAAATCTGTACATAGTGTTTGATAATATAACTCTCCTTCCCTACCCATTTATTTAGGAAGATTGATTTAGTCTAAAATTAGAGTAGCAACCAAATAATATTATTTTATCTCTTTATTTATTGGAAGAAGTGGTGGGTTCCCACAGAGACTCTGAGGGGAAAAAAGCAGACTTCAGACTTCCCTCACAAGAATGAACTGACAAGTTGAGTTCTTCTTCTTCTCTTGAGGGCCCACGGTCAATGAGCTGACCATTCTGGCTCCTTTTGAGAAAAAAAGACTGAAAAAGAGGGGTTCCGGTGGTCAAATTTCAGTTGGCAGTGGTGGTGTAACAACCAAAAAATAGAGATTGGAGTTGGCAAGGGAGAAGCAAGGGAGGGGAGGGGTGAGACATGTCACCGATGAGTTACTGATTTACTGATCAGCCTGCAGACGTGCCGCACGTCAGCAGTGAAGGCTGCGATGGAGTCCTGCCGCAGTTCATTCCACTCCCTGATGGTCCTTGGGAGGAAGGAGTTTGCCTTTGTTAAAAAATGTATCCTATTTATTATTATTATTATTATTATAGAATGAAAACAAAGGAACACAACAAGCTATTTGTTGCTTTATTTCCGAATGTTCTGTCGTGCTCGACCTTTGACGATGAAATCTTTCTTTTGACTGACAATCATCCCATCTCTCCAAGGTACATGCATGGAAAACAAAATCCAGCGAGTTGTTAAAATGGGGGGGGTATTATTATTATTATTATTATTATTATTATTATTTGATGTGTGCTTTTGTGTGCAGAGCCTAACCATTACCTTCATAGGATGAAAGCGTTGGACGCGTTTACAAATGCTGGTATGTCATGTGTGTGTGACGTGTTCAGTGTTTGTGTGTATGTTGCATATGTATGGAGGGGTGGGGTGGGAGGGAGGGGGGTGGTCATTCTGGATTATCCATGCATGAACAAGCATTATAAAATCATCAGGAAAGACATTATGGGTAATGGGTGGGGGTTTTTTCTTAGTGTGTTATATATTTTTTTATAACCATAATGTTTGTATGCAATTTTCTGTCTTTATTTTATATGAAAACAAAATTGTTTTGGGGCGTTTTTATTTTGTTTCTTTTCTCTCTCCTTGCAATAAAGTGCTTTTTTCTTCTTCTTTTTTATCTTTCATTCGCATAAAAAAATTGGTCTCTTTGCATAGAAGCACTTATTTTTAATATTTCATTCTTTCTTTTATTGATCATTATACATTGTTTTTGTGTGTTTGTTTTGTCTCTCTCTCCTTGCTCATTGCAGTGGAGTGTTGTCGCAGTCAGGACAAGAGCTTTTGTTTTGTCTCTCTCTCCTTGCTCATTGCAGTGGAGTGTTGTCGCAGTCAGGACAAGAGCTTTTGTTTTGTCTCTCTCTCCTTGCTCATTGCAGTGAAGTGTTGTTGCAGTCAGGACAAGAGCTTTTGTTTTGTCTCTCTCTCCTTGCTCATTGCAGTGGAGTGTTGTCGCAGTCAGGACAAGAGCTTTTGTTTTGTCTCTCTCTCCTTGCTCATTGCAGTGGAGTGTTGTTGCAGTCAGGACAAGAGCTTTTGTTTTGTCTCTCTCTCCTTGCTCATTGCAGTGGAGTGTTGTCGCAGTCAGGACAAGAGCTTTTGTTTTGTCTCTCTCTCCTTGCTCATTGCAGTGGAGTGTTGTCGCAGTCAGGACAAGAGCTTTTGTTTTGTCTCTCTCTCCTTGCTCATTGCAGTGGAGTGTTGTCGCAGTCAGGACAAGAGCTTTTGTTTTGTCTCTCTCTCCTTGCTCATTGCAGTGGAGTGTTGTCGCAGTCAGGACAAGAGCTTTTGTTTTGTCTCTCTCTCCTTGCTCATTGCAGTGGAGTGTTGTTGCAGTCAGGACAAGAGCTTTTGTTTTGTCTCTCTCTCCTTGCTCATTGCAGTGGAGTGTTGTTGCAGTCAGGACAAGAGCTTTTGTTTTGTCTCTCTCTCCTTGCTCATTGCAGTGGAGTGTTGTCGCAGTCAGGACAAGAGCTTTTGTTTTGTCTCTCTCTCCTTGCTCATTGCAGTGGAGTGTTGTTGCAGTCAGGACAAGAGCTTTTGTTTTGTCTCTCTCTCCTTGCTCATTGCAGTGGAGTGTTGTCGCAGTCAGGACAAGAGCTTTTGTTTTGTCTCTCTCTCCTTGCTCATTGCAGTGGAGTGTTGTCGCAGTCAGGACAAGAGCTTTTGTTTTGTCTCTCTCTCCTTGCTCATTGCAGTGAAGTGTTGTCACAGTGAGGACAAGAGCGCCACCTTGTGATGCAGCTTTTATTATTTTATTTTTATGTATTATAATTTTGAAATGTTGGGTCTTTCTTTCCTTGCATTGGAATGCTGTCATTGGTTATTTCTGTTGTGTGTACAGTTGTTGATCTTCTTGATGTTGATTTATTATCCCGGCAGGAATCCAACTTTGGATGTAAACACTGGGGGAGGGAACTTGGGGAGAGCAACTCCAGTTTAAGAAAAACAAATAATAAAAATAATAAAAACTATTTCTATAACTAGTATGGCCCAGCCAGCCAGGTCCCGCTGATCGGGCACTTATCATGATGCTGCGCCATGCAGGTGGGAGGGGGAGGGGGAGGGGGAGGGGGGGTGTCTTTAGTTGGTGTGAGGGCTGTGCCAGGCATCTGACACAGCCTTCCTGAACTGCCCAGCTGATGGCAAGCTGATAATTTCGCCGGGCAGTCTGTTCTACTCCATGGTTGTTCGTGGAAATAAAGAGTTCCTGTAGTTGGTGGTATTTGCTCTTTCTACTACAAAACATTTCTTGTTGTTTCTGGCCATATTCAGTACAATGTTTGATGTATGTTGGTCTACATCTTGCCGTGGAGTGATCTTTCCTTTTGTTTTGGCCACAGGTGTTAGGTGGTTGTTTTTCTAAGCAGTGGGGTGTTGTCATTGGTTATTTCTGTTGTGTGTATCACTGTATGGTGGTTGTTTTTCTAAGCAGTGGGGTGTTGTCATTGGTTATTTCTGTTGTGTGTATCACTGTATGGTGGTTGTTTTTCTAAGCAGTGGGGTGTTGTTATTGGTTATTTCTGTTGTGTGTATGGTGGTTGTTTTTCTAAGCAGTGGGGTGTTGTTATTGGTTATTTCTGTTGTGTGTATCACTGTATGGTGGTTGTTTTTCTAAGCAGTGGGGTGCTGTCATTGGTTATTTCTGTTGTGTGTATCACTGTATGGTGGTTGTTTTTCTAAGCAGTGGGGTGTTGTCATTGGTTATTTCTGTTGTGTGTATCACTGTATGGTGGTTGTTTTTCTAAGCAGTGGGGTGCTGTCATTGGTTATTTCTGTTGTGTGTATCACTGTATGGTGGTTGTTTTTCTAAGCAGTGGGGTGTTGTCATTGGTTATTTCCGTTGTGTGTATGGTGGTTGTTTTTCTAAGCAGTGGGGTGCTGTCATTGGTTATTTCTGTTGTGTGTATCACTGTATGGTGGTTGTTTTTCTAAGCAGTGGGGTGCTGTCATTGGTTATTTCTGTTGTGTGTATCACTGTATGGTGGTTGTTTTTCTAAGCAGTGGGGTGTTGTCATTGGTTATTTCTGTTGTGTGTATCACTGTATGGTGGTTGTTTTTCTAATCAGTGGGGTGTTGTCATTGGTTATTTCTGTTGTGTGTATCACTGTATGGTGGTTGTTTTTCTAAGCAGTGGGGTGCTGTCATTGGTTATTTCTGTTGTGTGTATGGTGGTTGTGTTTCTAATCAGTGGGGTGCTGTCATTGGTTATTTCTGTTGTGTGTATGGTGGTTGTTTTTCTAATCAGTGGGGTGCTGTCATTGGTTATTTCTGTTGTGTGTATGGTGGTTGTGTTTCTAATCAGTGGGGTGCTGTCATTGGTTATTTCTGTTGTGTGTATGGTGGTTGTTTTTCTAATCAGTGGGGTGCTGTCATTGGTTATTTCTGTTGTGTGTATGGTGGTTGTGTTTCTAATCAGTGGGGTGCTGTCATTGGTTATTTCTGTTGTGTGTATGGTGGTTGTTTTTCTAAGCAGTGGGGTGTTGTCATTGGTTATTTCTGTTGTGTGTATCACTGTATGGTGGTTGTTTTTCTAAGCAGTGGGGTGCTGTCATTGGTTATTTCCGTTGTGTGTATCACTGTATGGTGGTTGTTTTTCTAAGCAGTGGGGTGCTGTCATTGGTTATTTCTGTTGTGTGTATGGTGGTTGTTTTTCTAAGCAGTGGGGTGCTGTCATTGGTTATTTCTGTTGTGTGTATCACTGTATGGTGGTTGTTTTTCTAAGCAGTGGGGTGTTGTCATTGGTTATTTCTGTTGTGTGTATCACTGTATGGTGGTTGTTTTTCTAATCAGTGGGGTGTTGTCATTGGTTATTTCTGTTGTGTGTATCACTGTATGGTGGTTGTTTTTCTAAGCAGTGGGGTGTTGTCATTGGTTATTTCTGTTGTGTGTATGGTGGTTGTTTTTCTAAGCAGTGGGGTGCTGTCATTGGTTATTTCCGTTGTGTGTATCACTGTATGGTGGTTGTTTTTCTAAGCAGTGGGGTGCTGTCATTGGTTATTTCTGTTGTGTGTATCACTGTATGGTGGTTGTTTTTCTAAGCAGTGGGGTGCTGTCATTGGTTATTTCTGTTGTGTGTATCACTGTATGGTGGTTGTTTTTCTAAGCAGTGGGGTGTTGTCATTGGTTATTTCTGTTGTGTGTATCACTGTATGGTGGTTGTTTTTCTAAGCAGTGGGGTGCTGTCATTGGTTATTTCTGTTGTGTGTATCACTGTATGGTGGTTGTTTTTCTAAGCAGTGGGGTGTTGTCATTGGTTATTTCTGTTGTGTGTATCACTGTATGGTGGTTGTTTTTCTAAGCAGTGGGGTGTTGTCATTGGTTATTTCTGTTGTGTGTATCACTGTATGGTTGTTGTTTTTCTAAGCAGTGGGGTGCTGTCATTGGTTATTTCTGTTGTGTGTATCACTGTATGGTGGTTGTTTTTCTAAGCAGTGGGGTGTTGTCATTGGTTATTTCTGTTGTGTGTATCACTGTATGGTGGTTGTTTTTCTAAGCAGTGGGGTGCTGTCATTGGTTATTTCTGTTGTGTGTATCACTGTATGGTGGTTGTTTTTCTAAGCAGTGGGGTGCTGTCATTGGTTATTTCTGTTGTGTGTATGGTGGTTGTTTTTCTAAGCAGTGGGGTGCTGTCATTGGTTATTTCTGTTGTGTGTATCACTGTATGGTGGTTGTTTTTCTAAGCAGTGGGGTGTTGTCATTGGTTATTTCTGTTGTGTGTATGGTGGTTGTTTTTCTAAGCAGTGGGGTGCTGTCATTGGTTATTTCTGTTGTGTGTATGGTGGTTGTTTTTCTAATCAGTGGGGTGTTGTCATTGGTTATTTCTGTTGTGTGTATCACTGTATGGTGGTTGTTTTTCTAAGCAGTGGGGTGCTGTCATTGGTTATTTCTGTTGTGTGTATCACTGTATGGTGGTTGTTTTTCTAATCAGTGGGGTGTTGTCATTGGTTATTTCTGTTGTGTGTATCACTGTATGGTGGTTGTTTTTCTAAGCAGTGGGGTGTTGTCATTGGTTATTTCCGTTGTGTGTATGGTGGTTGTTTTTCTAAGCAGTGGGGTGCTGTCATTGGTTATTTCTGTTGTGTGTATGGTGGTTGTTTTTCTAAGCAGTGGGGTGCTGTCGTAGTCAGGGCAAAGCGTCACCTTGCCGTCGACAAGGCAGATAATCCAACTGTTTACATGTGCTGTTTTATTGATGGACTTTGCTCTACTGGGTGCAGCAGAGATTCCTCGTCAATGCACGGAACACAGACTGGAGGTATCTTGTCCACTTTTGTTTCATAGCCATTTGAAGTTTGACATTCCAGATGGATCATTTGCAGAAAACAGACATGGAAGCTGACATTTTGCCTTCTTGTTTATATTGACTTGTTTGTTTTTTTATCAAATAAAAGTGCAGTGGAGTGCTTTCGAGGTCAGGACAAAGGCGTGACCTTGCCAGACAAAACAGACGATCCAGCTGTTTATCATTTCACTTCTTTATTATTAATATTTCAGTGTTTCTGTTCTCTCTGCGTGCAGTAGAGTGCTGTCGAGGTCAGGACAAAAGCGTGACCTTGCGGTCGACGAAGCAGACGATCCAGCTGTTTATCATTTCACTTCTTTATTATTAATATTTCAGTGTTTCTGTTCTCTCTGCGTGCAGTAGAGTGCTGTCGAGGTCAGGACAAAAGCGTGACCTTGCGGTCGACGAAGCAGACGATCCAGCTGTTTATCATTTCACTTCTTTATTATTAATATTTCAGTGTTTCTGTTCTCTCTGCGTGCAGTAGAGTGCTGTCGAGGTCAGGACAAAAGCGTGACCTTGCGGTCGACGAAGCAGACGATCCAGCTGTTTATTATTTCACTTCTTTATTATTAGTATTTCAGTGTTTCTGTTCTCTCTGCGTGCAGTGGAGTGCTGTCGAGGTCAGGACAAAAGCGTGACCTTGCGGTCGACGAAGCAGACGATCCAGCTGTTTATTATTTCACTTCTTTATTATTAGTATTTCAGTGTTTCTGTTCTCTCTGCGTGCAGTGGAGTGCTGTCGAGGTCAGGACAAAAGCGTGACCTTGCGGTCGACGAAGCAGACGATCCAGCTGTTTATTATTTCACTTCTTTATTATTAGTATTTCAGTGTTTCTGTTCTCTCTGCGTGCAGTGGAGTGCTGTCGAGGTCAGGACAAAAGCGTGACCTTGCGGTTGACGAAGCAGACGATCCAGCTGTTTATTATTTCACCTCTTTATTATTAGTATTTCAGTGTTTCTGTTCTCTCTGCTTGCAGTGGAGTGCTGTCGAGGTCAGGACAAAAGCGTGACCTTGCGGTCGACGAAGCAGACGATCCAGCTGTACCTGTTCTCCCTCTGCCCCTCCACCCCCGGCACCCCCCTGTCCCACACCATCCACCAGTTCTCCTGTGCCTACAACCACGCCAGACACAACCCTGCAGTAAGTTATTGTATTGTATGGACTATATGCACCCCCCTGTCCCACACCATCCACCAGTTCTCCTGTGCCTACAACCACGCCAGACACAACCCCGCAGTAAGTTATTGTATTGTATGGACTATAAGCACCCCCCTGTCCCACACCATCCACCAGTTCTGTGCCTACAACCACGCCAGACACAACCCTGCAGTAAGTTATTGTATTGTATGGACTATAAGCACCCCCCTGTCCCACACCATCCACCAGTTCTGTGCCTACAACCACGCCAGACACAACCCTGCAGTAAGTTATTGTATTGTATGGACTATAAGCACCCCCCTGTCCCACACCATCCACCAGTTCTGTGCCTACAACCACGCCAGACACAACCCTGCAGTAAGTTATTGTATTGTATGGACTATATGCACCCCCCTGTCCCACACCATCCACCAGTTCTCCTGTGCCTACAACCACGCCAGACACAACCCCGCAGTAAGTTATTGTATTGTATGGACTATATGCACCCCCCCTATCCCACACCATCCACCAGTTCTCCTGTGCCTACAACCACGCCAGACACAACCCCGCAGTAAGTTATTGTATTGTATGGACTATATGCACCCCCCTGTCCCACACCTACAACCACGCCAGACACAACCCCGCAGTATGTCTGCAGTGTTAATGGGTAGGTGCTGCGCTTGCGGCGACGCACTCTCCGGGGGAGAGCAACCCGAATTTCACAGAGATAAGTCTGCAGTGTTGATCTTGAGAGTCTAATGCACACGCACATACACTGACACAAACACACACCACACACACACACTCCTGGCCAGTACTATCCACTTCTCTTGCGTCTACAACCACGCCAGACACAACCCCGTTGTAAGTTAGCGTGTCACACTGACACACTGACACATTCCATCCAGCACCTTCAGCCTGGCCAGACACAACCCTGTTGTAAGTTAACGTGACACACTGACACATTCCATCCAGCACCTTCAACCTTCAGACACAGCCCCGTTGTAAGTTAGCGTGTCACACAACCACGCTGACACATTCCATCCAGCACCTTCAGCCTTCAGACACAGCCCCGTTGTAAGTTAACGTGACACACTGACGCATGACACACTGACACATTCCATCCAGCACCTTCAGACACAGCCCCGTTGTAAGTTAGCGTGTCACACAACCACACTGACACATTCCACCCAGCACCTTCAACCTTCAGACACAGCCCCGTTGTAAGTTAGCGTGTCACACTGACACACTGACACATTCCACCCAGCACCTTCAACCTTCAGACACAGCCCCGTTGTAAGTTAGCGTGTCACACAACCACACTGACACATTCCACCCAGCACCTTCAACCTTCAGACACAGCCCTGTTGTAAGTTAACGTGACACCCTGACACATGACACACTGACACATTCCACCCAGCACCTTCAACCTTCAGACACAGCCCCGTTGTATGTTAGCGTGTCACACTGACACTGACACATTCCACCCAACACCTTCAGACACAGCCCCGTTGTAAGTTAGCGTGTCACACAACCACACTGACACATTCCACCCAGCACCTTCAACCTTCAGACACAGCCCTGTTGTAAGTTAACGTGACACACTGACACATGACACACTGACACATTCCACCCAGCACCTTCAACCTTCAGACACAGCCCCGTTGTAAGTTAGCGTGTCACACTGACACATGACACACTGACACATTCCACCCAGCACCTTCAACCTTCAGACACAGCCCCGTTGTAAGTTAGCGTGTCACACTGACACATGTCACACTGACACATTCCACCCAGCACCTTCACACACAGCCCCGTTGTAAGTTAGCGTGTCACACTGACACATGTCACACTGACACATTCCACCCAGCACCTTCACACACAGCCCCGTTGTAAGTTAGCGTGTCACACTGACACATGACACACTGACACATTCCACCCAGCACCTTCAACCTTCAGACACAGCCCCGTTGTAAGTTAGCGTGTCACACTGACACATGACACACTGACACATTCCACCCAGCACCTTCAACCTTCAGACACAGCCCCGTTGTAAGTTAACATGTCACACAACCACACTGACACATTCCACCCAGCACCTTCAACCTTCAGACACAGCCCTGTTGTAAGTTAACGTGACACACTGACACATGACACACTGACACATTCCACCCAGCACCTTCAACCTTCAGACACAGCCCTGTTGTAAGTTAACGTGACACACTGACACATGACACACTGACACATTACACCCAGCACCTTCAACCTTCAGACACAGCCCCGTTGTAAGTTAGCGTGTCACACACAGAGAGCAGTGTTAATTCTATCTCTATCTAAAATCAAGGGGGCAGAGTCAGTGCATGAAGGTGTATACATCCAGAGTTGTAGGGGATCACCTGGATATTTTTAAGGGAGTGCAGGGGTGAGCATTAACTTTCTCTCCACTTGAATTTGCCCGTTCTCACGCTGAAAAGTTGTTATTAGTGATCAGGAAAGGAAAGAGTCATGAACAATGATGACACTGGAATTTGCCCGTTCTCACACTGAAGAGTTGTTATTAGTGATCAGGAAAGGAAAGAGTCATGAACAATGATGACACTGGAATTTGCCCGTTCTCACGCCAGGAAAGGAAAGAGTCATGAACAATGATGACACTGGAATTTGCCCGTTCTCACGCTGAAAAGTTGTTATTAGTGATCAGGAAAGGAAAGAGTCATGAACAATGATGACACTTGAGGTCAACGTAATAAAAGTATGGTTATTTCTTCTTCTGCTAATCTGCTTCAGTTTTATCAGGGATCCTGTATAATGAGAGAGAGAGAGAGAGAGAGAGTGGGCCGTGTGTACGCATGTATTGGTGCATTCCTTCCTGCTGCTTGTTGACATTTTCATTAGTTTCTGCGAGGGTGAGGTGTTATCAGAGAGTGTCAGTGCTGGTGAATGAGGGTGGATGTCTTTGTGAGTGAGAATCATGTTATTTTTGTTACTTTATTTCTTTGCACTGGAATGTTGGTGGTATGACTATCTTGTTGATTCTAATGCATGTTTTAATGTTGATTTTAATGCTGCTTTTGTAAAGCGCATCGAGTGTACCACTGTATGGATTTTAGTGCTAGATGAAATAAAATTATTATTAAATTATTAGTTTTGCTAGTAAATGCAATCTTGGTCAAGTTTGCATCATCGATGACCGGCCCGTTCGTCTCTGTCCAGAGACATTCATTGTAAATCTCATTGATACATTCTTTGTCAATCTCATTGATACATTCTTTGTAAATCTCATTGATACATTCTTTGTCAATCTCATTGATACATTTCTTCATTGATACATTCATTCTCATTGATACATTCATTGTAAATCTCATTGATACATTCTTTGTAAATCTCATTGATACATTCTTTGTCAATCTCATTGATACATTCTTTGTAAATCTCATTGATACATTCTTTGTCAATCTCATTGATACATTCTTTGTCAATCTCATTGATACATTCTTTGTAAATCTCATTCATACATTCATTGTAAATCTCATTGATACATTCTTTGTCAATCTCATTGATACATTCATTGTAAATCTCATTGATACATTCTTTGTAAATCTCATTGATACATTCTTTGTAAATCTCATTCATACATTCATTGTCAATCTCATTGATACATTCTTTGTCAATCTCATTGATACATTCTTTGTAAATCTCATTGATACATTCTTTGTCAATCTCATTGATACATTCTTTGTAAATCTCATTGATACATTCTTTGTAAATCTCATTCATACATTCATTGTAAATCTCATTGATACATTCTTTGTAAATCTCATTCATACATTCATTGTAAATCTCATTGATACATTCTTTGTAAATCTCATTCATACATTCATTGTCAATCTCATTGATACATTCTTTGTAAATCTCATTGATACATTCTTTGTCAATCTCATTGATACATTCTTTGTAAATCTCATTGATACATTCTTTGTAAATCTCATTGATACATTCTTTGTAAATCTCATTCATACATTCATTGTAAATCTCATTGATACATTCTTTGTAAATCTCATTCATACATTCATTGTAAATCTCATTGATACATTCTTTGTAAATCTCATTCATACATTCATTGTAAATCTCATTGATACATTCTTTGTAAATCTCATTCATACATTCATTGTAAATCTCATTGATACATTCTTTGTAAATCTCATTCATACATTCATTGTCAATCTCATTGATACATTCTTTGTCAATCATTGATACATTCATTGTAAATCTCATTGATACATTCTTTGTAAATCTCATTCATACATTCATTGTAAATCTCATTGATCAACACATTGATACATTCTTTGTCAATCATTGATACATTCATTGTAAATCTCATTGATACATTCTTTGTAAATCTCATTCATACATTCATTGTCAATCTCATTGCTATAAAGGGTGTGAATTATTCAGTCGTTATCAGTGTAAGTTGTCCTTTTTTATTTTTATTATTATGTGGGGGTTTTTCAATTTGCAGACTTTTGGTGATGCTGAGTTTATTAACTACATGGAACTTTTGGACAAGGTGATCCGCATGTAAGTCAATGTGCACATTTTGGTCAGCTCTTGCATGTTTGTTACAATGTACATTTGTGTTAGGGTTAGGGTCTCATGCATTTAATCATAAATCGGTTACATTTTAGCTGAAAATCTCAACAGTTTTTCAATTTTGGACATACCAGTATTGTTGTCTTTATTGGTTGGCCCATTTTCGGACAGCTGTCGCGCTGTAATTTGCAAAAGATAAAAAGAAAAATGTTGTTAAAGCTTTGCTAAACATTTTAACCTCAGGCGCCTGAGAAAGATGGGCAGTTGTTAATTTGTGAATGTTTGACAATTAGTACTTTTCCAAAAAATGTCTCCAAAGCAATCCTACAAAAAAACAGTGCATGTAGCCTCATGATTTGTTATTTCACCTCATGATTTGTTATTTGGCCTCATGATTTGTTATTTGGCCTCATGATTTGTTATTTGGCCTCATGATTTGTTATTTCGCCTCATGATTTGTTATTTGGCCTCATGATTTGTTATTTGGCCTCATGATTTGTTATTTCGCCATACGCAAGTCATAGAGACGTACCAGTAAGTCAGAATTGGTCAGCTTCCATGTGTTGGACTTACCAGTCGATCAACACACGCTACACACGCTGCATCGTCTAACACAGGTTTAAAACAACAATTTACCAGTTGATCAACACACGCTGCATCGTCTAACACAGGTTTAAAACAACAGTTTACCAGTTGATCAACACAAACTGCATCGTCTAACAAAGGTTTAATACAACAGTTTACCAGTTGATCAACACACGCTGCATCGTCTAACAAAGGTTTAAAACAACAATTTACCAGTTGATCAACACACGCTGCATCGTCTAACAAAGGTTTAAAACAACAATTTACCAGTTGATCAACACACGCTGCATCGTCTAACAAAGGTTTAAAACAACAGTTTACCAGTTGATCAACACACGCTGCATCGTCTAACACAGGTTTAAAACAACAACTTACCAGTTGATCAACACACGCTGCATCGTCTAACAAAGGTTTAAAACAACAGTTTACCAGTTGATCAACACACGCTGCATCGTCTAACACAGGTTTAAGACAACAGTTTACCAGTTGATCAACACAAACTGCATCGTCTAACAAAGGTTTAAAACAACAATTTACCAGTTGATCAACACACGCTGCATCGTCTAACACAGGTTTAAAACAACAGTTTACCAGTTGATCAACACACGCTGCATCGTCTAACACAGGTTTAAAGACAACAGTTTACCAGTTGATCAACACAAACTGCATCGTCTAACAAAGGTTTAAAACAACAATTTACCAGTTGATCAACACACGCTGCATCGTCTAACACAGGTTTAAAACAACAGTTTACCAGTTGATCAACACACGCTGCATCGTCTAACAAAGGTTTAAGACAACAGTTTACCAGTTGATCAACACACGCTGCATCGTCTAACAAAGGTTTAAAACAACAATTTACCAGTTGATCAACTACACGCTGCATCGTCTAACACAGGTTTAAAACAACAGTTTACCAGTTGATCAACACACGCTGCATCGTCTAACACAGGTTTATACAACAACTTACCAGTTGATCAACACACGCTGCATCGTCTAACACAGGTTTAAAACAACAATTTACCAGTTGATCAACACACGCTGCATCGTCTAACACAGGTTAAAGACAACAGTTTACCAGTTGATCAACACACGCTGCATCGTCTAACACAGGTTAAAGACAACAGTTTACCAGTTGATCAACACACGCTGCATCGTCTAACAAAGGTTTAAAACAACAATTTGCAAAAATCATGGATGGTGCCACTGAATTAACAACAAAAATGACAGTTTGACCTGAAATGGTGACCGAAATATTGAGTTTATCTGTTCCTCGAGTGAAGTGAGGTCTTTCGACTTGCGTCTCTCTGTTTTGTGTGCAGTGGTTTGTTGCACTCACAAAGCGATGCCTGTGTCCATATAGATGGGCTGTGTCTGTTGTTTTCTGTGCAGTGGTTTGTTGCACTCACAAAGCGATGCCTGTGTCCATATAGATGGGCTGTGTCTGTTGTTTTCTGTGCAGTGGTTTGTTGCACTCACAAAGCGATGCCTGTGTCCATATAGATGGGCTGTGTCTGTTGTTTTCTGTGCAGTGGTTTGTTGCACTCACAAAGCGATGCCTGTGTCCATATAGATGGGCTGTGTCTGTTGTTTTCTGTGCAGTGGTTTGTTGCACTCACAAAGCGATGCCTGTGTCCATATAGATGGGCTGTGTCTGTTGTTTTCTGTGCAGTGGTTTATTGCACTCACAAAGCGATGCCTGTGTCCATATAGATGGGCTGTGTCTGTTGTTTTGTGTGCAGTGGTTTGTTGCACTCACAAAGCGATGCCTGTGTCCATATAGATGGGCTGTGTCTGTTGTTTTGTGTGCAGTGGTTTGTTGCACTCACAAAGCAATGCCTGTGTCCATATAGATGGGCTGTGTCTGTTGTTTTGTGTGCAGTGGTTTATTGCACTCACAAAGCGATGCCTGTGTCCATATAGATGGGCTGTGTCTGTTGTTTTCTGTGCAGTGGTTTGATGCACTCACAAAGCGATGCCTGTGTCCATATAGATGGGCTGTGTCTGTTGTTTTGTGTGCAGTGGTTTGTTGCACTCACAAAGCGATGCCTGTGTCCATATAGATGGGCTGTGTCTGTTGTTTTCTGTGCAGTGGTTTATTGCACTCACAAAGCGATGCCTGTGTCCATATAGATGGGCTGTGTCTGTTGTTTTCTGTGCAGTGGAATTTATTGCACTCACAAAGCGATGCCTGTGTCCATATAGATGGGCTGTGTCTGTTGTTTTCTGTGCAGTGGTTTGTTGCACTCACAAAGCGATGCCTGTGTCCATATAGATGGGCTGTGTCTGTTGTTTTGTGTGCAGTGGTTTGTTGCACTCACAAAGCGATGCCTGTGTCCATATAGATGGGCTGTGTCTGTTGTTTTGTGTGCAGTGGTTTATTGCACTCACAAAGCGATGCCTGTGTCCATATAGATGGGCTGTGTCTGTTGTTTTCTGTGCAGTGGTTTGTTGCACTCACAAAGCGATGCCTGTGTCCATATAGATGGGCTGTGTCTGTTGTTTTGTGTGCAGTGGTTTGTTGCACTCACAAAGCGATGCCTGTGTCCATATAGATGGGCTGTGTCTGTTGTTTTCTGTGCAGTGGTTTGTTGCACTCACAAAGCGATGCCTGTGTCCATATAGATGGGCTGTGTCTGTTGTTTTCTGTGCAGTGGTTTGTTGCACTCACAAAGCGATGCCTGTGTCCATATAGATGGGCTGTGTCTGTTGTTTTCTGTGCAGTGGTTTGTTGCACTCACAAAGCAATGCCTGTGTCCATATAGATGGGCTGTGTCTGTTGTTTTCTGTGCAGTGGTTTGTTGCACTCACAAAGCGATGCCTGTGTCCATATAGATGGGCTGTGTCTGTTGTTTTGTGTGCAGTGGTTTATTGCACTCACAAAGCGATGCCTGTGTCCATATAGATGGGCTGTGTCTGTTGTTTTCTGTGCAGTGGTTTGTTGCACTCACAAAGCGATGCCTGTGTCCATATAGATGGGCTGTGTCTGTTGTTTTCTGTGCAGTGGTTTGTTGCACTCACAAAGCGATGCCTGTGTCCATATAGATGGGCTGTGTCTGTTGTTTTCTGTGCAGTGGTTTATTGCACTCACAAAGCGATGCCTGTGTCCATATAGATGGGCTGTGTCTGTTGTTTTGTGTGCAGTGGTTTGTTGCACTCACAAAGCGATGCCTGTGTCCATATAGATGGGCTGTGTCTGTTGTTTTGTGTGCAGTGGTTTATTGCACTCACAAAGCGATGCCTGTGTCCATATAGATGGGCTGTGTCTGTTGTTTTCTGTGCAGTGGTTTGTTGCACTCACAAAGCGATGCCTGTGTCCATATAGATGGGCTGTGTCTGTTGTTTTGTGTGCAGTGGTTTGTTGCACTCACAAAGCGATGCCTGTGTCCATATAGATGGGCTGTGTCTGTTGTTTTGTGTGCAGTGGTTTATTGCACTCACAAAGCGATGCCTGTGTCCATATAGATGGGCTGTGTCTGTTGTTTTGTGTGCAGTGGTTTGTTGCACTCACAAAGCGATGCCTGTGTCCATATAGATGGGCTGTGTCTGTTGTTTTCTGTGCAGTGGTTTGTTGCACTCACAAAGCGATGCCTGTGTCCATATAGATGGGCTGTGTCTGTTGTTTTGTGTGCAGTGGTTTGTTGCACTCACAAAGCGATGCCTGTGTCCATATAGATGGGCTGTGTCTGTTGTTTTCTGTGCAGTGGTTTGTTGCACTCACAAAGCGATGCCTGTGTCCATATAGATGGGCTGTGTCTGTTGTTTTGTGTGCAGTGGTTTGTTGCACTCACAAAGCGATGCCTGTGTCCATATAGATGGGCTGTGTCTGTTGTTTTCTGTGCAGTGGTTTGTTGCACTCACAAAGCGATGCCTGTGTCCATATAGATGGGCTGTGTCTGTTGTTTTGTGTGCAGTGGTTTGTTGCACTCACAAAGCGATGCCTGTGTCCATATAGATGGGCTGTGTCTGTTGTTTTCTGTGCAGTGGTTTGTTGCACTCACAAAGCGATGCCTGTGTCCATATAGATGGGCTGTGTCTGTTGTTTTCTGTGCAGTGGTTTGTTGCACTCACAAAGCGATGCCTGTGTCCATATAGATGGGCTGTGTCTGTTGTTTTCTGTGCAGTGGTTTGTTGCACTCACAAAGCGATGCCTGTGTCCATATAGATGGGCTGTGTCTGTTGTTTTGTGTGCAGTGGTTTGTTGCACTCACAAAGCAATGCCTGTGTCCATATAGATGGGCTGTGTCTGTTGTTTTCTGTGCAGTGGTTTGTTGCACTCACAAAGCGATGCCTGTGTCCATATAGATGGGCTGTGTCTGTTGTTTTGTGTGCAGTGGTTTGTTGCACTCACAAAGCAATGCCTGTGTCCATATAGATGGGCTGTGTCTGTTGTTTTCTGTGCAGTGGTTTGTTGCACTCACAAAGCGATGCCTGTGTCCATATAGATGGGCTGTGTCTGTTGTTTTGTGTGCAGTGGTTTGTTGCACTCACAAAGCGATGCCTGTGTCCATATAGATGGGCTGTGTCTGTTGTTTTGTGTGCAGTGGTTTATTGCACTCACAAAGCGATGCCTGTGTCCATATAGATGGGCTGTGTCTGTTGTTTTCTGTGCAGTGGTTTGTTGCACTCACAAAGCGATGCCTGTGTCCATATAGATGGGCTGTGTCTGTTGTTTTGTGTGCAGTGGTTTGTTGCACTCACAAAGCGATGCCTGTGTCCATATAGATGGGCTGTGTCTGTTGTTTTGTGTGCAGTGGTTTGTTGCACTCACAAAGCGATGCCTGTGTCCATATAGATGGGCTGTGTCTGTTGTTTTCTGTGCAGTGGTTTGTTGCACTCACAAAGCGATGCCTGTGTCCATATAGATGGGCTGTGTCTGTTGTTTTGTGTGTTTATCAATTATTTTTTATTTGTATTTTTTGTTACGTCATATGTCAGCTGTAATAAAGTCAGTTTTGTTGAATTTTCGCTGTTACAAAGTCAATTTTGAAAACTCTAATGCATGTTTATGTTGTCATTGTTTTTGTAATGTTTGCTATTGGATTGAGCTACAGAAACAGTGTGTGTGTATGTGTGTGTGTGTGTGTATGTGTGTGTGTGTCCATGTCTGTATATGTACCATATTTTTGTATTTTTCGAGCTATTAAAGTTAAAACTACACTCTTTTTTCCATACCAGACTTAGATATAGTGCTTAAGAAAATATTATGACAAAATCTGAATTCTGTGTTAATTCTTATAATAAGGTGCACCTAATGTGTTAATTCTTATAATAAGGTGCACCTAATGTGTTAATTCTTATAATAAGGTGCACCTAATGTGTTAATTCTTATAATAAGGTGCACCTAATGTGTTAATTCTTATAATAAGATGCACCTAATGTGTTAATTCTTATAATAAGGTGCACCTAATGTGTTAATTCTTCACCTAATGTGTTAATTCTTATAATAAGATGCACCTAATGTGTTAATTCTTATAATAAGGTGCGCCTAATGTGTTAATTCTTATAATAAGGTACACCTAATGTGTTAATTCTTATAATGAGATGCACCTAATAGTCCAACATATTCAGTGCCATATTGTTCAGACTATAAGGCGCACCCCCCAAATTTCACACCAAATTCAGATGTTGTGACTACACTTTCTGACCATATCATGATCAGTCACATCATAAGGCGCAGGGCTCTCAGTCTGGGAAAAAGACTATCGCCCTATAATTGTCTGACCATATTATCAGTCACATCATAAGGCACAGGGCTCTCAGTCTGGGAAAAAGGCATCGCCTTATAATTGTCTGACCATATCATCAGTCACATCATAAGGCACAGGGCTCTCAGTCTGGGAAAAAGACTATCGCCCTATAATTGTCTGACCATATCATCAGTCATATCATAGCGCAGGGGTCTCAGTCTGGGAAAAAGACTATCGCCCTATAGTCCGAAAACTACGGTTTGCGCTTCCTTCTTTGCTTGACAGGATCAAAGGAGACAGGCGAAGGCGCTCCAACCACGGCACCCCACCCCCGCCCCCAGTGGACACGGAGGTCAGACTTCGCAAAGGGCGGCGCACAGGCGGCGTTCAAACCACTCCCCGAGCGGCAGCGGCCTCCAAGCGGCCTCCCAGGCCTGCTCCGGTGGGAGCGGCGGTGCGGCCAGAGCACCTGGAGCAGATGAGCCTGGTGGACAAATCCAGCGGCTACAGCAGCACAGACCACTCCAGCAGCGGCAGGGGCAGTGCTGAGAGACTTATCTCCCCTCAGCTGACTGTCACACTGCATGAAGAGGCTGTGTGAAAGACTGTGTGGTTGATGTTACTGCGATATGTAAGACAACCCATATTATTAAAAACTGTGTGACTGATGTTATTGCGATATATGACAAGCCCACATTATGAAAAACTGTGTGACTGATGTTGTTGCAATATGTGAGACAACCCACATTATGAAAAACTGTGTGACTGATGTTACTGCGATATGTGAGACAACCCACATTATAAAAAACTGTGTGACTGATGTTACTGCGATATATGTGAGACAACCCACATTATTAAAAACTGTGTGACTGATGTTACTGCGATATATGTGAGACAACCCACATTATGAAAAACTGTGTGACTGATGTCACTGCGATATATGTGAGACAACCCACATTATGAAAAACTGTGTGACTGATGTTACTGCGATATATGTGAGACAACCCACATTATGAAAAACTGTGTGACTGATGTTATTGCGATATATGACAAGCCCACATTATGAAAAACTGTGTGACTGATGTCACTGCGATATATGAGACAACCCACATTATGAAAAACTGTGTGACTGATGTTACTGCGATATATGCAGACCTGCCTACTGCTACGATTTGGCCGTAGCAGCTACGAAAAATAAAGCTTTGCTACGGAGCTACGGCAGCCTTAACGTTGCTACGGAAAAAAACAAATTGCCGCCGCATTTTATTTTTGCTTAGGCCGTTCCCGGTTTTGTCGGTTTCTAAGAGCAGACGCCGTGTCGCGCGCGATAACCTAGTCACTTCCATTTTTATCAAAGTGACTGCACATGCGTTCTTATTACTTTCTCTAAAAAAAATGGCGGACTCCAGCAGCAGTAGCGATTCGGGAGATGTTTCAAACAAAGAAAAACGAACCCAAACCAGAAAACGAAAATCATCTGGCACACCATCTTGTTCTAAGAAAAAACATCGGCCTGCCGCACAAGTTTTTAAAATAGCTTACACGGAGGAGTGGCCTTGCATCATCAGAAGTCGACTCGGTGCGAACCATGCTCGCTGCAGTGCAACCTCTGCCATGCGGACTTCTCTGTGAATCATGGCGGTAGAGACGATTGCCGTCAACACGTTCAATCGGCGAAACATATTAAGCAGTGCGTTTCGGCTCAGGAAGAGAACAAATCGATTGCCGTTGTTTGTGGATGCTACGGAAAAAATTGCCATGCTACTGAAAATTGATGGCTGGGCTACTGATTGGGAAAATTCCAAGTAGGCAGGTCTGTATATGTGAGACAACCCACATTATAAAAAACTGTGTGACTGATGTCACTGCGATATATGAGACAACCCACATTATGAAAAACTGTGTGACTGATGTCACTGCGATATATGAGACAACCCACATTATAAAAAACTGTGTGACTGATGTCACTGCGATATATGTGAGACAACCCACATTATAAAAAACTGTGACTGATGTTACTGCGATATATGTGAGACAACCCACATTATAAAAAACTGTGTGACTGATGTCACTGCGATATATGTGAGACAACCCACATTATGAAAAACTGTGTGACTGATGTCACTGCGATATATGTGAGACAACCCACATTATGAAAAACTGTGTGACTGATGTCACTGCGATATATGTGAGACAACCCACATTATAAAAAACTGTGTGACTGATGTCACTGCGATATATGTGAGACAACCCACATTATAAAAAACTGTGTGACTGATGTCACTGCGATATATGTGAGACAACCCACATTATGAAAAACTGTGTGACTGATGTCACTGCGATATATGTGAGACAACCCACATTATAAAAAACTGTGACTGATGTTACTGCGATATATGTGAGACAACCCACATTATTAAAAACTGTGTGACTGATGTCACTGCGATATATGAGACAACCCACATTATGAAAAACTGTGTGGTTGATGTTACTGCGATATATGTGAGACAACCCACATTATGAAAAACTGTGTGACTGATGTTACTGCGATATATGTGAGACAACTCACATTATGAAAAACTGTGTGGTTGATGTCACTGCGATATATGTGAGACAACCCACATTATGAAAAACTGTGTGGTTGATGTCACTGCGATATATGACAAGCCCACATTATGAAAAGGGTGTGTGTGATCATCTGACTTGATGTTACCGTCGATATGTAAGACAAGCACACATTATGAAAAGTGTGTGTGTGTGATCATCTGACTTGATGTTACTGCGATATATGACAAGCCCACATTTTGAAAAAGGGTGTGTGATCATCTGACTTGATGTAAGACAAGCACACATTATGAAAAACTGTGACTGATGTCACTGCGATTTGTAAGACAGGCTCACATTATGAAAAACTGTGTGGTTGATGTTACTGCGATATATGACAAGCCCACATTATGAAAAGGGTGTGTGTGTGATCATCTGACTTGATGTTACTGCGATATATATGACAAGCACACATTATGAAAAGAGTGTGTGTGTGATCATCTGACTTGATGTTACTGCGATATATGACAAGCACACATTATGAAAAGAGTGTGTGTGTGATCATCTGACTTGATGTTACTGCGATATATGACAAGCCCACATTATGAAAAGAGTGTGTGTGTGATCATCTGACTTGATGTTACTGCGATATATGACAAGCCCACATTATGAAAAGAGTGTGTGTGTGATCATCTGACTTGATGTTACTGCGATATATGACAAGCCCACATTATGAAAAGAGTGTGTGTGTGATCATCTGACTTGATGTTACTGCGATATATGACAAGCACACATTATGAAAAGGGTGTGTGTGTGATCATCTGACTTGATGTTACTGCGATATATGACAAGCCCACATTATGAAAAGAGTGTGTGTGTGATCATCTGACTTGATGTTACTGCGATATATGACAAGCACACATTATGAAAAGGGTGTGTGTGTGTGATCATCTGACTTGATGTTACTGCGATATATATGACAAGCACACATTATGAAAAGAGTGTGTGTGTGATCATCTGACTTGATGTTACTGCGATATATGACAAGCACACATTATGAAAAGGGTGTGTGTGTGTGATCATCTGACTTGATGTTACTGCGATATATGACAAGCACACATTATGAAAAGGGTGTGTGTGTGTGATCATCTGACTTGATGTTACTGTCGATATGTAAGACAAGCACACATTATGAAAAGGGTGTGTGTGTGATCATCTGACTTGATGTTACTGCGATATATAAGACAAGCACACATTATGAAAAGGTTGTGTGTGTGATCATCTGACTTAATGTTACCGTCGATATATAAGACAAGCACACATTATGAAAAGTGTGTGTGTGTGATCATCTGACTTGATGTTACTGTCGATATATAAGACAAGCACACATTATGAAAAGTGTGTGTGTGTGATCATCTGACTTGATGTTACTGTCGATATATAAGACAAGCACACATTATGAAAAGTGTGTGTGTGTGATCATCTGACTTGATGTTACTGTCGATATGTAAGACAAGCACACATTATGAAAAGGTTGTGTGAAAAATGTGTGCGTGTGTGATTGACAAAGTTTAAAACATTGAGGTTTTGAGATTGCCTCAGATGTATTGTTGATTTGTACACCAGATATGCTTGGATGTGTTGCATTATGAAGAGGCGATGTGAAAAATGTGTGTGTGTGTGATCGGAAATGTTGAAAACTATTATGAGGCTCCAAAAGAGGCCTGCTATCAATGCTAATACAACAGAAAAGCATGTATGTGACTCATTGTGAAGAGACGGTGTCAGAAAAAAAAAGGGTGTGTGTGTGTGTGAAAATGTTGAAAACAATAAGACTGGGAAATAGGCTTGCTACAACAGAAAAGCATGTCATGTGACTCAATATGAAGAGGCTGTGTGAAGGGGTGGGAGTGGGGGGTGGAGCTGCAATTGAAAGCACTGAACAGTGTGGCTTTAGCATTGACTGTCAGGTACTGGTGATACTATGGACAAGCATGCAAGTGATGCTTCGTGAAGAAGGCTGTGTGGAAAAAGGTGTGTGGTTGGCGTAGACTCCCTACTGATAGGGAAGACAAGCATGTTAGTGATGCTTCGTGAAGAAGGCTGTGTGGAAAAAGGTGTGCGGTAGACTCCCTGATGATAGGGAAGACAAAGATGCAAGTGATGCTTCGTGAAGAAGGCTGTGTGGAAAAAGGTGTGTGGTAGACTCCCTGATGATAGGGAAGACAAAGATGCAAGTGATGCTTCGTGAAGAAGGCTGTGTGGAAAAATGGTGTGTGGTTGGCTTAGATTCGCTGCTGATAGGAAAGACAAGCATGCATGTGATGCTTCGTGAAGAAGGCTGTGTGGAAAAATGGTGTGTGGTTGGCTTAGATTCGCTGCTGATAGGGAAGACAAGCATGCATGTGATGCTTCGTGAAGAAGGCTGTGTGGAAAAATGGTGTGTGGTTGGCTTAGATTCGCTGCTGATAGGGAAGACAAGCATGCATGTGATGCTTCGTGAAGAAGGCTGTGTGGAAAAATGGTGTGTGGTTGGCTTAGATTCGCTGCTGATAGGGAAGACAAGCATGCATGTGATGCTTCGTGAAGAAGGCTGTGTGGAAAAATGGTGTGTGGTTGGCTTAGATTCGCTGCTGATAGGGAAGACAAGCATGCATGTGATGCTTCGTGAAGAAGGCTGTGTGGAAAAATGGTGTGTGGTTGGCTTAGATTCGCTGCTGATAGGGAAGACAAGCATGCATGTGATGCTTCGTGAAGAAGGCTGTGTGGAAAAATGGTGTGTGGTTGGCTTAGATTCGCTGCTGATAGGGAAGACAAGCATGCATGTGATGCTTCGTGAAGAAGGCTGTGTGGAAAAATGGTGTGTGGTTGGCTTAGATTCGCTGCTGATAGGAAAGACAAGCATGCATGTGATGCTTCGTGAAGAAGGCTGTGTGGAAAAATGGTGTGTGGTTGGCTTAGATTCGCTGCTGATAGGGAAGACAAGCATGCATGTGATGCTTCGTGAAGAAGGCTGTGTGGAAAAATGGTGTGTGGTTGGCTTAGATTCGCTGCTGATAGGGAAGACAAGCATGCATGTGATGCTTCGTGAAGAAGGCTGTGTGGAAAAATGGTGTGTGGTTGGCTTAGATTCGCTGCTGATAGGGAAGACAAGCATGCATGTGATGCTTCGTGAAGAAGGCTGTGTGGAAAAATGGTGTGTGGTTGGCTTAGATTCGCTGCTGATAGGGAAGACAAGCATGCATGTGATGCTTCGTGAAGAAGGCTGTGTGGAAAAATGGTGTGTGGTTGGCTTAGATTCGCTGCTGATAGGGAAGACAAGCATGCATGTGATGCTTCGTGAAGAAGGCTGTGTGGAAAAATGGTGTGTGGTTGGCTTAGATTCGCTGCTGATAGGGAAGACAAGCATGCATGTGATGCTTCGTGAAGAAGGCTGTGTGGAAAAATGGTGTGTGGTTGGCTTAGATTCGCTGCTGATAGGAAAGACAAGCATGCATGTGATGCTTCGTGAAGAAGGCTGTGTGGAAAAATGGTGTGTGGTTGGCTTAGATTCGCTGCTGATAGGGAAGACAAGCATGCATGTGATGCTTCGTGAAGAAGGCTGTGTGGAAAAATGGTGTGTGGTTGGCTTAGATTCGCTGCTGATAGGAAAGACAAGCATGCATGTGATGCTTCGTGAAGAAGGCTGTGTGGAAAAATGGTGTGTGGTTGGCTTAGATTCGCTGCTGATAGGGAAGACAAGCATGCATGTGATGCTTCGTGAAGAAGGCTGTGTGGAAAAATGGTGTGTGGTTGGCTTAGATTCGCTGCTGATAGGAAAGACAAGCATGCATGTGATGCTTCGTGAAGAAGGCTGTGTGGAAAAATGGTGTGTGGTTGGCTTAGATTCGCTGCTGATAGGGAAGACAAGCATGCATGTGATGCTTCGTGAAGAAGGCTGTGTGGAAAAATGGTGTGTGGTTGGCTTAGATTCGCTGCTGATAGGAAAGACAAGCATGCATGTGATGCTTCGTGAAGAAGGCTGTGTGGAAAAATGGTGTGTGGTTGGCTTAGATTCGCTGCTGATAGGGAAGACAAGCATGCATGTGATGCTTCGTGAAGAAGGCTGTGTGGAAAAATGGTGTGTGGTTGGCTTAGATTCGCTGCTGATAGGAAAGACAAGCATGCATGTGATGCTTCGTGAAGATGCAGTGAAAGAAGTGTGTGTGCATTTGGCTTAACCCTTTCACCGCCAGCCATTCTTTCAGCAAAAAAATTCCATTGAGTTTACCTGGGTAGAAAAAAGTCATCTGCAAAATTGGGGGTTTCTATGTGACAAGTATATAGCAAGGCCTATCCTTACCTCCCAAAATTAAGAATATAAGGTCTTTGGATAACAGGTCCTGATTTGATGCCTTTTAGCAGCATGCATGATAAACCATTGTAGTGCATAAACGCGACATTGGCGGTGAAAGGGTTAAATGTGCTGATGTTTGTGCCAGACAAGTGTGTGTGTGACGGATTATAGAAAGGCCTTGTGGAAGGGGATCCTGTGGATGTGCCAGACAAGTGTGTGTGTGACGGATTATAGAAAGGCCTTGTGGAAGGGGATCCTGTGGATGTGCCAGACAAGTGTGTGTGTGACGGATTATAGAAAGGCCTTGTGGAAGGGGATCCTGTGGATGTGCCAGACAAGCGTGTGTGTGACGGATTATAGAAAGGCCTTGTGGAAGGGGATCCTGTGGATGTGCCAGACAAGCGTGTGTGTGACGGATTATAGAAAGGCCTTGTGGAAGGGGATCCTGTGGATGTGCCAGACAAGTGTGTGTGTGACGGATTATAGAAAGGCCTTGTGGAAGGGGATCCTGTGGATGTGCCAGACAAGTGTGTGTGTGACGGATTATAGAAAGGCCTTGTGGAAGGGGATCCTGTGGATGTGCCAGACAAGCGTGTGTGTGACGGATTATAGAAAGGCCTTGTGGAAGGGGATCCTGTGGATGTGCCAGACAAGCGTGTGTGTGACGGATTATAGAAAGGCCTTGTGGAAGGGGATCCTGTGGATGTGCCAGACAAGCGTGTGTGTGACGGATTATAGAAAGGCCTTGTGGAAGGGGATCCTGTGGATGTGCCAGACAAGCGTGTGTGTGACGGATTATAGAAAGGCCTTGTGGAAGGGGATCCTGTGGATGTGCCAGACAAGTGTGTGTGTGATGGATTATAGAAAGGCCTTGTGGAAGGGGATCCTGTGGATGTGCCAGACAAGTGTGTGTGTGATGGATTATAGAAAGGCCTTGTGGAAGGGGATCCTGTGGATGTGCCAGACAAGCGTGTGTGTGACGGATTATAGAAAGGCCTTGTGGAAGGGGATCCTGTGGATGTGCCAGACAAGTGTGTGTGTGATGGATTATAGAAAGGCCTTGTGGAAGGGGATCCTGTGGATGTGCCAGACAAGCGTGTGTGTGACGGATTATAGAAAGGCCTTGTGGAAGGGGATCCTGTGGATGTGCCAGACAAGCGTGTGTGTGACGGATTATTGAAAGGCCTTGTGGAAGGGGATCCTGTGGATGTGCCAGACAAGCGTGTGTGTGACGGATTATAGAAAGGCCTTGTGGAAGGGGATCCTGTGGATGTGCCAGACAAGTGTGTGTGTGACGGATTATAGAAAGGCCTTGTGGAAGGGGATCCTGTGGATGTGCCAGACAAGCGTGTGTGTGACGGATTATAGAAAGGCCTTGTGGAAGGGGATCCTGTGGATGTGCCAGACAAGTGTGTGTGTGACGGATTATAGAAAGGCCTTGTGGAAGGGGATCCTGTGGATGTGCCAGACAAGCGTGTGTGTGATGGATTATAGAAAGGCCTTGTGGAAGGGGATCCTGTGGATGTGCCAGACAAGCGTGTGTGTGACGGATTATAGAAAGGCCTTGTGGAAGGGGATCCTGTGGATGTGCCAGACAAGCGTGTGTGTGACGGATTATAGAAAGGCCTTGTGGAAGGGGATCCTGTGGATGTGCCAGACAAGCGTGTGTGTGACGGATTATAGAAAGGCCTTGTGGAAGGGGATCCTGTGGATGTGCCAGACAAGCGTGTGTGTGACGGATTATAGAAAGGCCTTGTGGAAGGGGATCCTGTGGATGTGCCAGACAAGCGTGTGTGTGATGGATTATAGAAAGGCCTTGTGGAAGGGGATCCTGTGGATGTGCCAGACAAGCGTGTGTGTGACGGATTATAGAAAGGCCTTGTGGAAGGGGATCCTGTGGATGTGCCAGACAAGCGTGTGTGTGACGGATTATAGAAAGGCCTTGTGGAAGGGGATCCTGTGGATGTACCAGACAAGCTTCCAGCTGACAAACTCTTGCTGCTCATCGATCGTGAATGTCTGTGCATTTCACTGAATGACTGTCCATGATATGGAAAGCAAGGGTGTGAGAAAACTGTGTTTAGTAAGCTGTGCTAGGCTGGAGAGCCACTGGGGGAATTGGGGAGGAGTGTGTGTTGCTTGCACCAAGCAGCGCTTACATGCCAACTGTCAGTTCCACATTCAGCGGCGCAGTTTGGAGATGGAGTTATAGCTCCATTCAGAAAGGCTCCTTAGTGTCTGTATATTATGTCCTTGTATATTATTGTCCCCAAGTCCTCCTGTCTGTGATACTAGTCCAATGATGGACCCCGTTGGCTGGGTGAAGAGGAGCCATTTGGTGTCACGGTGTGAACACTACGCTGCCCTTACCCCTGACCCCTGACCCCTGACCAAACATATACTAGTACTGTTCAAAGCTCATAACAAAATCGGTCTTTTTTTTTCTTCATTTGCATAAATAATTATTGATGGGAACATGTTTTAACAGAGAGAGGCAGTGCACAGTTCTGGTTTGAACAGTCCTATTATCTTTATTCTAAGCCCTATTTTATGTTATCAGCTGCAATGAAAGCTGCAGCCTGCGGAGTTCAGGGAAAAGGTCCTGCACTCTTTGTCATGGAGATGGAACAATTACTTAGTGCTTGGGTTATTTGTATTTATGGGCGGTAAAATAATGAAAAAGTATGACAAAATGAACATTGGTAAGCCAGAATGGATGGTTTAGCCAGAATGGATGGTTTAGCCAGAATGGATGGTTTAGCCAGAATGGATGGTTTAGCCAGAATGGATGGTTTAGCCAGAATGGATGGTTTAGCCAGAATGGATGGTTTAGCCAGAATGGATGGTTTAGCTTGCTGCCTTTCGTGAACTGTCTGCCTGATACATGGATGGATAGTTCTTATGGGACACGCCAGCTTGTGCTACTTATAATAATAATAATTAATAACATTTATATGGCGCAGTATCCTGACAACAGCTCAAAGCGCCTTACAGATACAACGCATATACAAAACACACACGAACATGATAATACAGGCACGTAATACTACTATTTAAATACACAATAGAACACCAGGACATACAGATCATATAAGATACATATAAATATACACATGCACAATAAGAGATGATGGCGAGCAATTTGTACTATGTCACAGGACACTTAGGTGGTTGTTTGTTTGTTTGTTTACATAACCTGGCTCAAAGACTCCAGGGATCACCCAAACAGCCGAAGAAATACCACACTATGGTCAAATGCATCAGCTAGGAATGAGAACATTACGTGTGTGACCGTTTTTGATTACTCCGCCACGTGGGCAGCCACACTCCATCTTCGGAGGATACGTTGTCATTTTAACTTGATTGTGAAGCTGCACTGGTCAGTATGCCCTTTCCTGTTTTTCACAGAAGGCAGTTATATTTTGTTTATGGTGTGGCACAAAATGATATTTTGATGGGCCTCCTGTTTTGCTGGTTCTTTCTGTGTTCTAACTTTTGGAGCCAAACCAGCCGCCGTGGTGTAGTGGTTAGCGTCGCGGACTACTGGCTGGGAGGTCTTGGGTTCGAATCCCATCAGAAGCAAGGGTTTTTTCGGTCCTGGACCGACTCCTACCCAGAGTGAGTGGCTATGGGCTCAATGGAAAGACTAAAACCACACAGTCGAGTTTCATCCGCTTAACGGATGCGATTCTGAGAGTGTTGCACTAATTGCAAGACCAACACTGCAGGTGTCTGTAGTTCTCGGGCCTGGTTAACGCCGGGATATCATTATGAAAGGAAGCGTAGAATACAGCCCTGCCATGCAGTCTCAGACTGATACGGAACTCCATAGCATCATCATCGTTATCATCGGCCTCATTTTCCATCAATCATAAAATTAAATAATGTCTCAAATTCTGTGGCTTTGCATGCCCTGCTCTCATGGTGACCTCAGTTTCGGTTTCCAATCCAGTCTATGCCTTGGTGCGTTCGGGTCAAAGTCATGGGGATCAGTGTGTTCTGGGGAGCTGTCGATGGACGGTCGTGGTGGCGCCCTCGGAGGAGGACCTCACTCACGCTGGCTCCGCGACTAAGAGAATAGTGTCGTCAGTAGGGGGCTTAGTAGGTGGTGTCCTGAACAGGCTCCACTGAACTCCACCGAGGTGACTCAGCAGAAGTGCAGTGTCTCCTCGGTTGGTTGCCTCCTGACGGCCTAACATAGATTCGCTCCCCTTGGACTGCTGGTCTCGGATTCTGCGACTTGAACAAACTGCGAATTGGGATTCGGAACGAGCGGCGTGGGAGCAACGCCACTGTAAGGCCCAGAAGATGGGACAGCATAAAAACACCCAACAACAATAAACTTTTGGAGCCTAAACATTTTCACTTGATTGAATTCTGCATGTTTGTTTCCCCTACAGTCACACTGTGATTTTATCTATACATGCACCAGCAAGCCCAATCAATGGTTTCACCTGTGGCCTTCTGTTTCAATCAATCAGTCAATCAATCACAATGCTTTAGTATCGTTGAAAAGAATGAATGCAGAATGTTTGGTTTGATATGGATGAAAGTTTGTGAACGTGTATCCTATTATTCTTATCTTTATGTTTATGTTTTATGTGCATGCCAAACAAAGAATGTCTTTATCTTTTTAAAGACAGTATAGCATTGATTGTTTCCCAGTATCTTTCTCTCCGACTTGTTAAGTGTTTTTTGTTCATGCTGAGTGTGATTTTGTAAATATAACCACAGAAAATAATTACCCTTTTGTGTTCATTTTGTCGGCAGATTTTGACCTTTTTATAATATTACAGTCTCTACTGCAGATTTTACTTGGATTCATCTAAGCTTTCTGTTAAAGAGATGGACATGTATCAGAGACAACCGACCGCCTGCTGTTGCACTTTGTGGATGGACATGTATCAGAGACAACCAACCGCCTGCTGTTGCACTTTGTGGGGGAATCTTTGGACTTGAATTGTTTGATGAAGTATGTTTAGGATGAGTGCGTAAAGGTTGCACATTCACTCCACATGTTTACCATCGTGTGGCCCTGTGTAGTGGGCTGAGAGATAATCATTACATCATCAACTGCACATAATTATTGGTAGCAGCAAGTTGTTGATGTATGCTAGATATTATATGGTTATCAGTTTGAGCATTTTGAGTGTGAAAGTTTCCGAGTAGTGCGAGTGCTCAGTGGATGGCACAAGTATTTGTGTGCCCTGCGTATGAAATCAACTATTTAGTGTGGGGCTTCTGTGCGGCACACCATCTGTTACACATTAATGGTGGAGGGCTTCTATGCGGCACACCATCTGTTACAGATTAATGGTGGGGGGCTTCTGTGCGGCACACCATCTGTTACACATTAATGGTGGAGGGATTCTGTGTGGCACACCATCTGTTACACATTAATGGTGGAGGGTTTCTGTGTGGCACACCATCTGTTACACATTAATGGTGGAGGGTTTCTGTGCGGCACACCATCTTTTACACATTAATGGTGTCTTTTTTCCAAGCTTTTCAGTCGTTTGGGTTCCAAAGTTGTTAACAAATAGATTATTTCATTATTTGCCTACTTGTAAACATGTATTGAGGCACGGGCATATGATTGTATACATATATATAATTGCACGGGCGTTTAGGTTGATGCACATCTTTATTCTCTCAAGCGAGTCTACAAACACAGAGAGAGACATCAACACACTCATGCCTTGGCACACAGGCGATAGTGTGTGTACACACACAGAGAGACATCAAATCATGTTCATCTTTCACACACACTCATGCCTTGGCACACAGGCGATAGTGTGTGTACACACACTCATGCCTTGGCACACAGCCGATAGTGTGTGTACACACACTCATGCCTTGGCACACAGGCGATAGTGTGTGTACACACACTCATGCATTGGCACACAGGCGATAGTGTGTGTACACACACTCATGCATTGGCACACAGGCGATAGTGTGTGTACACACACATGCATTGGCACACAGGCGATAGTGTGTGTACACACACATGCATTGGCACACAGGCGATAGTGTGTGTACAAACACAGAGAGAGACATCAACACACTCATGCCTTGGCACACAGGTGATAGTGTGTGTACATACACACGCACGCACTCACATTCTTTGTTTTGTTTGATGCGAACATTTGAGCTGCTTTAGATATTGTAATGCCTATTTATTTTAGCTATTCAACTTAAGTAGTACAGTGTAATTGTGATGTAATTAAGTGTATCATTCCCCTTTCGCCACCATCAAGCAAACATTTCTGTCAAGCTTAACTCATTCGCATCGCAACCATTTTGAATTATTAAAAAAACTCACACATCACTCCAGCCATGCACACAAACAAAACATACATAAACAAAAGGAGAAATGAAAGAAGATTACGGGTTTTTACTTCAGGTTTAAACATAGGGAAGTGGTAGGTCAGACTTTTTATATATATAGACTTTATATAGAAAAACTCTACACCGATTGGTTACCCCATAACAAACCTCTACAAAAGCAAAGTCAGAGGCAAAATTGTGGTATAAGGGAGCGAAGCGAGTTTAGAAGTGACCAAGGTATGGTGTGCACACATATTTACTTCCCTTGAAGCAAATGCATCAACTTGACAGCTATCTAATAATTCCGGACATACATGGCCAGAATGAGTTAACTGGGTAAAGAACAGTTGTCATCTTCAATACCGTGAATCCCCCTATGACACGTATCAACTGAGGCTTTTCCTCATCTCCACATCTTCAATACCGTGAATCCCCCTATGACACGTATCAACTGAGGCTTTTCCTCATCTCCACATCTTCAATACCGTGAATCCCCCTATGACACGTATCAACTAAGGCTTTTCCTCATCTCCACATCTTCAATACCGTGAATCCCCCTATGACACGTATCAACTGAGGCTTTTCCTCATCTCCACATCTTCAATACCGTGAATCCCCCTATGACACGTATCAACTGAGGCCTTTCCTCATCTCCACATCTTCAATACCGTGAATCCCCCTATGACACGTATCAACTGAGGCTTTTCCTCATCTCCACATCTTCAATACCGTGAATCCCCCTATGACACGTATCAACTGAGGCTTTTCCTCCTCATCTCCACATCTTCAATACCGTGAATCCCCCTATGACACGTATCAACTGAGGCTTTTCCTCATCTCCACATCTTCAATACCGTGAATCCCCCTATGACACGTATCAACTGAGGCGTTTCCTCATCTCCACATCTTCAATACCGTGAATCCCCCTATGACACGTATCAACTGAGGCTTTTCCTCATCTCCACATCTTCAATACCGTGAATCCCCCTATGACACGTATCAACTGAGGCTTTTCCTCATCTCCACATCTTCAATACCGTGAATCCCCCTATGACACGTATCAACTGAGGCGTTTCCTCATCTCCACATCTTCAATACCGTGAATCCCCCTATGACACGTATCAACTGAGGCTTTTCCTCATCTCCACATCTTCAATACCGTGAATCCCCCTATGACACGTATCAACTGAGGCTTTTCCTCATCTCCACATCTTCAATACCGTGAATCCCCCTATGACACGTATCAACTGAGGCGTTTCCTCATCTCCACATCTTCAATACCGTGAATCCCCCTATGACACGTATCAACTGAGGCCTTTCCTCATCTCCACATCTTCAATACCGTGAATCCCCCTATGACACGTATCAACTGAGGCTTTTCCTCATCTCCACATCTTCAATACCGTGAATCCCCCTATGACACGTATCAACTGAGGCTTTTCCTCATCTCCACATCTTCAATACCGTGAATCCCCCTATGACACGTATCAACTGAGGCTTTTCCTCATCTCCACATCTTCAATACCGTGAATCCCCCTATGACACGTATCAACTGAGGCGTTTCCTCATCTCCACATCTTCAATACCGTGAATCCCCCTATGACACGTATCAACTGAGGCGTTTCCTCATCTCCACATCTTCAATACCGTGAATCCCCCTATGACACGTATCAACTGAGGCTTTTCCTCATCTCCACATCTTCAATACCGTGAATCCCCCTATGACACGTATCAACTGAGGCTTTTCCTCATCTCCACATCTTCAATACCGTGAATCCCCCTATGACACGTATCAACTAAGGCCTTTCCTCATCTCCACATCTTCAATACCGTGAATCCCCCTATGACACGTATCAACTGAGGCTTTTCCTCATCTCCACATCTTCAATACCGTGAATCCCCCTATGACACGTATCAACTGAGGCGTTTCCTCATCTCCACATCTTCAATACCGTGAATCCCCCTATGACACGTATCAACTGAGGCTTTTCCTCATCTCCACATCTTCAATACCGTGAATCCCCCTATGACACGTATCAACTGAGGCTTTTCCTCATCTCCACATCTTCAATACCGTGAATCCCCCTATGACACGTATCAACTGAGGCCTTTCCTCATCTCCACATCTTCAATACCGTGAATCCCCCTATGACACGTATCAACTGAGGCTTTTCCTCATCTCCACATCTTCAATACCGTGAATCCCCCTATGACACGTATCAACTGAGGCGTTTCCTCATCTCCACATCTTCAATACCGTGAATCCCCCTATGACACGTATCAACTGAGGCTTTTCCTCATCTCCACATCTACAATACTGTGAATCCCCCTATGACACGTATCAACTGAGGCTTTTCCTCATCTCCACATCTTCAATACCGTGAATCCCCCTATGACACGTATCAACTGAGGCGTTTCCTCATCTCCACATCTTCAATACCGTGAATCCCCCTATGACACGTATCAACTGAGGCTTTTCCTCATCTCCACATCTTCAATACCGTGAATCCCCCTATGACACGTATCAACTGAGGCTTTTCCTCATCTCCACATCTTCAATACCGTGAATCCCCCTATGACACGTATCAACTGAGGCTTTTCCTCATCTCCACATCTTCAATACCGTGAATCCCCCTATGACACGTATCAACTGAGGCTTTTCCTCATCTCCACATCTTCAATACCGTGAATCCCCCTATGACACGTATCAACTGAGGCTTTTCCTCATCTCCACATCTTCAATACCGTGAATCCCCCTATGACACGTATCAACTGAGGCCTTTCCTCATCTCCACATCTTCAATACCGTGAATCCCCCTATGACACGTATCAACTGAGGCCTTTCCTCATCTCCACATCTTCAATACCGTGAATCCCCCTATGACACGTATCAACTGAGGCTTTTCCTCATCTCCACATCTTCAATACCGTGAATCCCCCTATGACACGTATCAACTGAGGCTTTTCCTCATCTCCACATCTTCAATACCGTGAATCCCCCTATGACACGTATCAACTGAGGCCTTTCCTCATCTCCACATCTTCAATACCGTGAATCCCCCTATGACACGTATCAACTGAGGCTTTTCCTCATCTCCACATCTTCAATACCGTGAATCCCCCTATGACACGTATCAACTGAGGCGTTTCCTCATCTCCACATCTTCAATACCGTGAATCCCCCTATGACACGTATCAACTGAGGCTTTTCCTCATCTCCACATCTTCAATACCGTGAATCCCCCTATGACACGTATCAACTGAGGCTTTTCCTCATCTCCACATCTTCAATACCGTGAATCCCCCTATGACACGTATCAACTGAGGCGTTTCCTCATCTCCACATCTTCAATACCGTGAATCCCCCTATGACACGTATCAACTGAGGCTTTTCCTCATCTCCACATCTTCAATACCGTGAATCCCCCTATGACACGTATCAACTGAGGCTTTTCCTCATCTCCACATCTTCAATACCGTGAATCCCCCTATGACACGTATCAACTGAGGCTTTTCCTCATCTCCACATCTTCAATACCGTGAATCCCCCTATGACACGTATCAACTGAGGCTTTTCCTCATCTCCACATCTTCAATACCGTGAATCCCCCTATGACACGTATCAACTGAGGCCTTTCCTCATCTCCACATCTTCAATACCGTGAATCCCCCTATGACACGTATCAACTGAGGCTTTTCCTCATCTCCACATCTTCAATACCGTGAATCCCCCTATGACACGTATCAACTGAGGCTTTTCCTCATCTCCACATCTTCAATACCGTGAATCCCCCTATGACACGTATCAACTGAGGCCTTTCCTCATCTCCACATCTTCAATACCGTGAATCCCCCTATGACACGTATCAACTGAGGCTTTTCCTCATCTCCACATCTTCAATACTGTGAATCCCCCTATGACACGTATCAACTGAGGCTTTTCCTCATCTCCACATCTTCAATACCGTGAATCCCCCTATGACACGTATCAACTGAGGCTTTTCCTCATCTCCACATCTTCAATACCGTGAATCCCCCTATGACACGTATCAACTGAGGCTTTTCCTCATCTCCACATCTTCAATACCGTGAATCCCCCTATGACACGTATCAACTGAGGCGTTTCCTCATCTCCACATCTTCAATACCGTGAATCCCCCTATGACACGTATCAACTGAGGCGTTTCCTCATCTCCACATCTTCAATACCGTGAATCCCCCTATGACACGTATCAACTGAGGCCTTTCCTCATCTCCACATCTTCAATACCGTGAATCCCCCTATGACACGTATCAACTGAGGCTTTTCCTCATCTCCACATCTTCAATACCGTGAATCCCCCTATGACACGTATCAACTGAGGCGTTTCCTCATCTCCACATCTTCAATACCGTGAATCCCCCTATGACACGTATCAAACAAGGCCTTTCCTCATCTCCACATCTACAATACCGTGAATCCCCCTATGACACGTATCAACTGAGGCGTTTCCTCATCTCCACATCTTCAATACCGTGAATCCCCCTATGACACGTATCAACTGAGGCCTTTCCTCATCTCCACATCTTCAATACCGTGAATCCCCCTATGACACGTATCAACTGAGGCTTTTCCTCATCTCCACATCTTCAATACCGTGAATCCCCCTATGACACGTATCAACTGAGGCTGTTCCTCATCTCCACATCTTCAATACTGTGAATCCCCCTATGACACGTATCAACTGAGGCTGTTCCTCATCTCCACATCTTCAATACTGTGAATCCCCTATGACACTATGACACGTATCAACTGAGGCCTTTCCTCATCTCCACATCTACAATACTGTGAATCCCCCTATGACACGTATCAACTGAGGCTGTTCCTCATCTCCACATCTTCAATACTGTGAATCCCCCTATGACACGTATCAACTGAGGCCTTTTCCTCATCTCCACATCTTCAATACCGTGAATCCCCCTATGACACGTATCAACTGAGGCCTTTCCTCATCTCCACATCTTCAATACTGTGAATCCCCCTATGACACGTATCAACTGAGGCCTTTCCTCATCTCCACATCTACAATACTGTGAATCCCCCTATGACACGTATCAACTGAGGCTGTTCCTCATCTCCACATCTACAATACTGTGAATCCCCCTATGACACGTATCAACTGAGGCTGTTCCTCATCTCCACATCTTCAATACTATGAATCCCCCTATGACACGTATCAACTGAGGCTGTTCCTTGTCTTCCCAAATTAACAACATAAGGACAATTGGATAACAGATCCTAATTTCACGCATTTTAGTGACCAGAGTGTCAGTCAGTCTGGTGAAGCCATGCAGAATGGTTGCTAAAGGGTTAAGGCCTCTCCGCTATAAACACATTGTAGTGAACAGTGTCAATCAGTCTGGTGAAGCCATGCAGAATGGGTGCTAAAGGGTTAAGGCCTCTCCGCTATAAACACATTGTAGTGAACAGTGTCAATCAGTCTGGTGAAGCCATGCAGAATGGTTGCTAAAGGGTTAAGGCCTCTCCGCTATAAACACATTGTAGTGAACAGAGTATCAATCAGTCTGGTGAAGCAATGCAGAATGGGTGCTAAAGGGTTAAGGCCTCTCCGCTATAAACACATTGTAGTGAACAGAGTATCAATCAGTCTGGTGAAGCCATGCAGAATGGTTGCTAAAGGGTTAAGGCCTCTCCGCTATAAACACATTGTAGTGAACAGTGTCAATCAGTCTGGTGAAGCCATGCAGAATGGGTGCTAAAGGGTTAAGGCCTCTCCGCTATAAACACATTGTAGTGAACAGAGTATCAATCAGTCTGGTGAAGCCATGCAGAATGGGTGCTAAAGGGTTAAGGCCTCTCCGCTATAAACACATTGTAGTGAACAGAGTATCAATCAGTCTGGTGAAGCCATGCAGAATGGGTGCTAAAGGGTTAAGGCCTCTCCGCTATAAACACATTGTAGTGAACAGAGTATCAATCAGTCTGGTGAAGCAATGCAGAATGGGTGCTAAAGGGTTAAGGCCTCTCCGCTATAAACACATTGTAGTGAACAGAGTATCAATCAGTCTGGTGAAGCAATGCAGAATGGGTGCTAAAGGGTTAAGGCCTCTCCGCTATAAACACATTGTAGTGAACAGAGTATCAATCAGTCTGGTGAAGCAATGCAGAATGGGTGCTAAAGGGTTAAGGCCTCTTTGCTATAAACACATTTTAGTGACCAGAGTGTCAATCAGTCTGGTGAAGCAATGCAGAATGGGTGCTAAAGGGTTAAGGCCTCTCTGCTATCAACACATTGTAGCCCAGCCTGTCAGAATAGCAGCTGCCTCTCTGCTATCAACACATTTTAGCCCAGCCTGTCAGAATAGCAGCTGCCTCTCTGCTATCAACACATTGTAGCCCAGCCTGTCAGAATAGCAGCTGCCTCTCTGCTATCAACACATTGTAGCCCAGCCTGTCAGAATAGCAGCTGCCTCTCTGCTATCAACACATTGTAGCCCAGTCTGTCAGAATAGCAGCTGCCTCTCTGCTATCAACACATTGTAGCCCAGCCTGTCAGAATAGCAGCTGCCTCTCTGCTATCAACACATTGTAGCCCAGCCTGTCAGAATAGCAGCTGCCTCTCTGCTATCAACACATTTTAGCCCAGCCTGTCAGAACAGCAGCTGCCTCTCTGCTATCAACACATTTTAGCCCAGCCTGTCGGAATAGCAGCTGCCTCTCTGCTATCAACACATTGTAGCCCAGCCTGTCAGAATAGCAGCTGCCTCTCTGCTATCAACACATTGTAGCCCAGCCTGTCAGAATAGCAGCTGCCTCTCTGCTATCAACACATTGTAGCCCAGTCTGTCAGAATAGCAGCTGCCTCTCTGCTATCAACACATTGTAGCCCAGCCTGTCAGAATAGCAGCTGCCTCTCTGCTATCAACACATTGTAGCCCAGCCTGTCAGAATAGCAGCTTCCTCTCTGCTATCAACACATTGTAGCCCAGCCTGTCAGAACAGCAGCTGCCTCTCTGCTATCAACACATTGTAGCCCAGCCTGTCAGAATAGCAGCTGCCTCTCTGCTATCAACACATTGTAGCCCAGCCTGTCAGAATAGCAGCTTCCTCTCTGCTATCAACACATTGTAGCCCAGCCTGTCAGAACAGCAGCTGCCTCTCTGCTATCAACACATTGTAGCCCAGCCTGTCAGAATAGCAGCTGCCTCTCTGCTATCAACACAGTTTAGCCCAGCCTGTCAGAACAGCAGCTGCCTCTCTGCTATCAACACATTGTAGCCCAGCCTGTCAGAATAGCAGCTGCCTCTCTGCTATCAACACATTGTAGCCCAGCCTGTCAGAATAGCAGCTGCCTCTCTGCTATCAACACAGTTTAGCCCAGCCTGTCAGAACAGCAGCTGCCTCTCTGCTATCAACACATTGTAGCCCAGCCTGTCAGAATAGCAGCTGCCTCTCTGCTATCAACACATTGTAGCCCAGCCTGTCAGAATAGCAGCTGCCTCTCTGCTATCAACACATTGTAGCCCAGCCTGTCAGAATAGCAGCTTCCTCTCTGCTATCAACACATTGTAGCCCAGCCTGTCAGAATAGCAGCTTCCTCTCTGCTATCAACACATTGTAGCCCAGTCTGTCAGAATAGCAGCTGCCTCTCTGCTATCAACACATTGTAGCCCAGCCTGTCAGAATAGCAGCTTCCTCTCTGCTATCAACACATTGTAGCCCAGCCTGTCAGAACAGCAGCTGCCTCTCTGCTATCAACACATTGTAGCCCAGTCTGTCAGAATAGCAGCTGCCTCTCTGCTATCAACACATTGTAGCCCAGCCTGTCAGAATAGCAGCTTCCTCTCTGCTATCAACACATTGTAGCCCAGCCTGTCAGAATAGCAGCTTCCTCTCTGCTATCAACACATTGTAGCCCAGCCTGTCAGAACAGCAGCTGCCTCTCTGCTATCAACACATTGTAGCCCAGCCTGTCAGAACAGCAGCTGCCTCTCTGCTATCAACACATTGTAGCCCAGCCTGTCAGAACAGCAGCTGCCTCTCTGCTATCAACACATTGTAGCCCAGCCTGTCAGAATAGCAGCTGCCTCTCTGCTATCAACACATTGTAGCCCAGCCTGTCGGAATAGCAGCTGCCTCTCTGCTATCAACACATTGTAGCCCAGCCTGTCAGAATAGCAGCTGCCTCTCTGCTATCAACACATTTTAGCCCAGCCTGTCAGAACAGCAGCTGCCTCTCTGCTATCAACACAGTTTAGCCCAGCCTGTCAGAACAGCAGCTGCCTCTCTGCTATCAACACATTGTAGCCCAGCCTGTCAGAATAGCAGCTGCCTCTCTGCTATCAACACAGTTTAGCCCAGCCTGTCAGAATAGCAGCTGCCTCTCTGCTATCAACAC
>CM065693.1:58938087-58958087 GCA_017654935.2 Phymorhynchus buccinoides
TACCTATTCAATGTATAAATTCCCTCAAAGCTCTGTTGCAAATGAGATCATTTTAAAATGACAATAATGTGGTACAGTATAATAGAATATAATTGGGTGCATTCAAATGTGCTGAATTTCAGGTTGTGTTAGTGTGCTATTTTAGTGTGGTCGGGGCAAAGCCTGGCAGCAAATTTGAAGAGAATCGGGAGAGCGCGTCACTCTCAGAGCAGCGCCAACGGGAAACGGGGCCTTATAACTCTGCCATTTCTTAACCGAATCGCTTCAAATTTGCTGTACTCAGCGTTACCAGTACTTGGCATTACCGTTACTAGGCGTTACCGTTACTCAGGAGAGCGCGTCACTCTCAGAGCAGCGCCAACGGGAAACGGAGCCTTGTAACTCCGCCGTTTCTTAACCGGCGAATTGCTTCAAATTTGCTGTCAGGCTTGCTGTGGCCGGGGCGAAGCCTGGCAACAAATTTGAAGAGAATCGGGAGAGCGCGTCACTCTCGGAGCAGCGCCAACGGGAAACGGAACCGTATAACTCCGCCGTTTCTTAACCGAATTTGCTGTACTCAGCGTTACCAGTACTTGGCGTTACCGTTACTACAGAGAGCGCATCACTCTCAGAGCAGCGCCAACGGGAAACGGGGCCTTATAACTCCGCCTTTTCTTAACTGAATCGCTTCAAATTTGCTGTACTCAGCGTTACCAGTACTTGGCGTAACCGTTACTAGGCGTTACCAGTACTCGGCGTTGCGCTAGTCATATAATAAAAAGGCAAGCGATTGCCTTCGAATTAGGCAGGTAGATGACCGGGGACAGTGACTATCTGTGTACTGAACTGGAAGCGAATCGATTCATAAATGCGCGCGATATATGCCGCTTCACCTTTTCACAAACGGCCGCCGCGAAACCAGACCAGACATTGACTCATAATTTGGAACGTGCATGACCAGGGACAGTGACTATCTTGGTGCAAAATGTCTACACCATCCATTCATAAACGCGCGCGATATGAGCCAATTTCCATTTGCGCGGAGCCAAAGGGGGTCCGGAAACCAGGAAACCCCCCTCCCTAGATCCGCCCTGATATTCAAAGAGAACGCCGATGTTGGGCAGTGGGGAGTCTGTATGTCTCTCTGTCTCTGTCTTTTTCTGTCTGTCTCTCTCTCTGTGTATGTTTGTCTGTCTGTGTCTCTCTCTCACTTTCTGTCTCTGTCTCCCCCCCCCCCCCCTCTCTCTCTCTCTCTCTCTGTCTTTGTCTGTAGGGCCTATGTCTCGCTGTCTGTCTGTCTCTCTCTCTCTGTCTGTCTCTGTCTTTGTCTGTCTGTCTGTCTGTCTGTCTCTCTGTCTCTCTCTCTCTCTCTCTCTCTCTCTCTCTCTCTCTCTCTCTCTCTCTCTCTCTCTCTCTCTCTCTCTCTGTCTCTGTCTCTCTATGTCTCTCTCTCTCTCTCTCTCTCTCTCTCTCTCTCTCTCTCTCTCTCTCTCTCTCTCTCTCTCTCTCTCTCTCTCTCTCTCTCTCTCTCTCTCTCTCTCTCTCTCTCTCTCTCTCTCTCTCTCTCTCTCTCTCTCTCTCTCTCTCTCTCTCTCTCTCTCTCTCTCTCTCTCTCTCTCTCTCTCTCTCTCTCTCTCTCTCTCTCTCTCTGTGCCTGCTCCGGGGCGGAGGACGTTAAACAAATGTTCATTCATCCAACCGGAACAGCAGTTGTCCTCTTTGCTCTCTGTCTATGTCTCTCTGTCTGTCTGTCTCTCACGGCTATTGTCTTCCACCTATTTGGGGGGCGGGTGGGTGGGGCGGATGGTTTGGGGGGAGGGGGGGTTGCGGTGGGGAATAAAACAAGATAATTTTTAAAAAAATCGAAGGAAAAAAAAAAGAAGTAATAATATCATATTTCGCTGACCCAGCAAAACCAGTACTCAGCATTACCAGTACTGGGCGTTACTGGTACTCGGTGTTGGCTAGTTGATATTATTAGCAGAAATCTTACTGATATTAATTTAAGTAGGCCTATGTATATCTTGTTCATTAGAAAATTTGAGCATCAATAGTTGAAAATTCAGGACTTTCCTGGTGTTGCACTGCATCCGGGCATTGCCTCCAGGATCGTTCCCACCATCTTTATATCTACTAATGTCCCATATGTGTCTGTTCCAGACCGGATGACGTTAAGCAGAATTTCATTCAAACTCGAGCATGGTGGACATTTGAGCAATATTTGACGACAAAGGTATGTCCAGTAGGTGTAGACCTATAACAAAGGTATGTCCAGTAGGTGTAGACCTATACAAAGGTATGTCCAGTAGGTGTAGACCTATAACAAAGGTATGTCCAGTAGATGTAGACCTATAACAAAGGTATGTCCAGTAGGTGTAGACCTATGACAAAGGTATGTCCAGTAGGTGTAGACCTATACAAAGGTATGTCCAGTAGGTGTAGACCTATGACAAAGGTATGTCCAGTAGGTGTAGACCTATACAAAGGTATGTCCAGTAGGTGTAGACCTATGACAAAGGTATGTCCAGTAGGTGTAGACCTATAACAGGTATGTCCAGTAGGTGTAGACCTATAACAAAGGTATGTCCAGTAGGTGTAGACCTATGCAAAGGTATGTCCAGTAGGTGTAGACCTATGACAAAGGTATGTCCAGTAGGTGTAGACCTATACAAAGGTATGTCCAGTAGGTGTAGACCTATGACAAAGGTATGTCCAGTAGGTGTAGACCTATACAAAGGTATGTCCAGTAGGTGTAGACCTATGACAAAGGTATGTCCAGTAGGTGTAGACCTATAACAAAGGTATGTCCAGTAGGTGTAGACCTATAACAAAGGTATGTCCAGTAGGTGTAGACCTATGCAAAGGTATGTCCAGTAGGTGTAGACCTATAACAAAGGTATGTCCAGTAGGTGTAGACCTATAACAAAGGTATGTCCAGTAGGTGTAGACCTATACAAAGGTATGGCCAGTAGATGTAGACCTATACAAAGGTATGTCCAGTAGGTGTAGACCTATAACAAAGGTATGTCCAGTAGATGTAGACCTATGACAAAGGTATGTCCAGTAGGTGTAGACCTATAACAAAGGTATGTCCAGTAGATGTAGACCTATGACAAAGGTATGTCCAGTAGGTGTAGACCTATGACAAAGGTATGTCCAGTAGGTGTAGACCTATACAAAGGTATGTCCAGTAGGTGTAGACCTATAACAAAGGTATGTCCAGTAGATGTAGACCTATACAAAGGTATGTCCAGTAGGTGTAGACCTATACAAAGGTATGTCCAGTAGGTGTAGACCTATACAAAGGTATGTCCAGTAGGTGTAGACCTATACAAAGGTATGTCCAGTAGGTGTAGACCTATAACAAAGGTATGTCCAGTAGGTGTAGACCTATGACAAAGGTATGTCCAGTAGGTGTAGACCTATAACAAAGGTATGTCCAGTAGGTGTAGACCTATAACAGGTATGTCCAGTAGGTGTAGACCTATGACAAAGGTATGTCCAGTAGGTGCAGACCTATAACAAAGGTATGTCCAGTAGGTGTAGACCTATAACAAAGGTATGTCCAGTAGGTGTAGACCTATACAAAGGTATGTCCAGTAGGTGTAGACCTATGACAAAGGTATGTCCAGTAGGTGTAGACCTATAACAAAGGTATGTCCAGTAGGTGTAGACCTATGACAAAGGTATGTCCAGTAGGTGTAGACCTATAGCAAAGGTATGTCCAGTAGATGTAGACCTATAACAAAGGTATGTCCAGTAGGTGCAGACCTATAACAAAGGTATGTTCAGTAGGTGTAGACCTATAACAAAGGTATGTCCAGTAGGTGTAGACCTATGACAAAGGTATGTCCAGTAGGTGTAGACCTATAACAAAGGTATGTCCAGTAGGTGCAGACCTATAACAAAGGTATGTCCAGTAGGTGTAGACCTATAACAAAGGTATGTCCAGTAGATGTAGACCTATAACAAAGGTATGTCCAGTAGGTGCAGACCTATAACAAAGGTATGTCCAGTAGGTGTAGACCTATAACAAAGGTATGTCCAGTAGGTGTAGACCTATGGCAAAGGTATGTCCAGTAGGTGTAGACCTATAACAAAGGTATGTCCAGTAGGTGTAGACCTATAACAAAGGTATGTCCAGTAGGTGTAGACCTATAACAAAGGTATGTCCAGTAGGTGTAGACCTATAACAAAGGTATGTCCAGTAGGTGTAGACCTATACAAAGGTATGTCCAGTAGGTGCAGACCTATAACAAAGGTATGTCCAGTAGGTGTAGACCTATGGCAAAGGTATGTCCAGTAGGTGTAGACCTATACAAAGGTATGTCCAGTAGGTGTAGACCTATACAAAGGTATGTCCAGTAGGTGTAGACCTATGACAAAGGTATGTCCAGTAGGTGTAGACCTATAACAAAGGTATGTCCAGTAGGTGTAGACCTATAACAAAGGTATGTCCATTAGATGTAGACCTATACAAAGGTATGTCCAGTAGGTGTAGACCTATACAAAGGTATGTCCAGTAGGTGTAGACCTATACAAAGGTATGTCCAGTAGGTGTAGACCTATACAAAGGTATGTCCAGTAGGTGTAGACCTATAACAAAGGTATGTCCAGTAGGTGTAGACCTATGACAAAGGTATGTCCAGTAGGTGTAGACCTATAACAAAGGTATGTCCAGTAGGTGTAGACCTATAACAGGTATGTCCAGTAGGTGTAGACCTATGACAAAGGTATGTCCAGTAGGTGCAGACCTATAACAAAGGTATGTCCAGTAGGTGTAGACCTATAACAAAGGTATGTCCAGTACGTGTAGACCTATAACAGGTATGTCCAGTAGGTGTAGACCTATGACAAAGGTATGTCCAGTAGGTGCAGACCTATAACAAAGGTATGTCCAGTAGGTGTAGACCTATGACAAAGGTATGTCCAGTAGGTGTAGACCTATAGCAAAGGTATGTCCAGTAGGTGTAGACCTATAACAAAGGTATGTCCAGTAGGTGTAGACCTATAACAAAGGTATGTCCAGTAGGTGTAGACCTATAACAAAGGTATGTCCAGTAGGTGTAGACCTATGACAAAGGTATGTCCAGTAGGTGTAGACCTATAACAAAGGTATGTCCAGTAGGTGTAGACCTATAACAAAGGTATGTCCAGTAGGTGTAGACCTATAACAAAGGTATGTCCAGTAGGTGTAGACCTATAACAAAGGTATGTCCAGTAGGTGCAGACCTATAACAAAGGTATGTCCAGTAGGTGTAGACCTATAACAAAGGTATGTCCAGTAGGTGTAGACCTATGGCAAAGGTATGTCCAGTAGGTGTAGACCTATAACAAAGGTATGTCCAGTAGGTGTAGACCTATAACAAAGGTATGTCCAGTAGGTGTAGACCTATAACAAAGGTATGTCCAGTAGGTGTAGACCTATAACAAAGGTATGTCCAGTAGGTGTAGACCTATACAAAGGTATGTCCAGTAGGTGCAGACCTATAACAAAGGTATGTCCAGTAGGTGTAGACCTATGGCAAAGGTATGTCCAGTAGGTGTAGACCTATAACAGGTATGTCCAGTAGGTGTAGACCTATAACAGGTATGTCCAGTAGGTGTAGACCTATGACAAAGGTATGTCCAGTAGGTGTAGACCTATGACAAAGGTATGTCCAGTAGGTGTAGACCTATAACAAAGGTATGTCCAGTAGATGTAGACCTATAACAAAGGTATGTCCAGTAGGTGTAGACCTATAACAAAGGTATGTCCAGTAGGTGTAGACCTATAACAAAGGTATGTCCAGTAGGTGTAGACCTATGACAAAGGTATGTCCAGTAGGTGTAGACCTATGGCAAAGGTATGTCCAGTAGGTGTAGACCTACGACAAAGGTATGTCCAGTAGGTGTAGACCTATAACAAAGGTATGTCCAGTAGGTGTAGACCTACGACAAAGGTATGTCCAGTAGGTGTAGACCTATAACAAAGGTATGTCCAGTAGGTGTAGACCTACGACAAAGGTATGTCCAGTAGGTGTAGACCTATACAAAGGTATGTCCAGTAGGTGTAGACCTATAACAAAATGAAAATTAAAGTAATGTTGGGGGAACGGGGGGGGGGGGGGGCTTTTTTGTGAAATTAGGGTTAGGGTTAGTCGAGAAAAAAATACCCACATACGCTAAATCTTAGAGAAGGTGCGTCAGACCCTTAGGCCGAGTTCACAGACACGTAAGTTCCGCATGGAAAACCCTAATTAAGTGGATAAAAGTTTACGCATAATATAGGGGAAATTCGGAAAAAAAATTGGATTTTTTTTTTATTTATTTTTTTAAATTCGGACACGTGCGCAAATCATTTTCCTTCACTTATTTATGGATTGCGCACGGGTTTCCGCATGGAATATCCGCAGGGCCTAATTAATGGACGGCGCTAAATCTTATGAACGTGTGTGTTTAGGCCATGTGAACGTGACCAGTAGGGTTGAGTCTTCGCTTAGATGTCGATCTCCGTCAAACTTGATTCATAATGACATGTTGCTCTTGTTTTTACTCACTGTATCAAATGGCACACCCTCGTTTACTCTCTCGTTCTGTTGTGCACGCGCTTCTTCACAATTCGCCGGAATCCAGTTAAAGTGCTGTCTTCATCCGAACAAAAACACCTTTCTTTCCCACCTTGTCCCCCCCTCCTCCTAGCTCTACCCCCCTCTTTCCATGCACCGCCGTGTGTGTGTGCGTGTGTGTGTGTGTGTGTGTGTGTGTGTGTGTGTGTGTGCGTGCGTGTGTGTGTGTGTGTGTGTGTGTGTGTGTGTGTGTGTGTGTGTGTGTGTGTGTGTCTGTACGTGTAGTGTGAATGGTGAAACTCTGCTTAACGTCCTCCGGTCTGGAACAGACACATTATGGGACATTCAGATATAAAGGTGGTGGGAAGAACCAGTGCAACACCAGTAAAATCCCGACATTTTAGCAATACAGATGTGTATACGGAGTATCCTAGTAAACCATTACACTAATTGTTTTGAATGGACGGAAATCTGTTAAACGTACGTCCTAGCTCCGGTCTGCCGGGAACAGACACACTCCGGGACATTGGTCGATATAAATATGGTGGGAACGATCCTGGAAGCAATGCTCGGAGGCAGTGCAACACCAGTAAAGTCCCGAACTTTTAACAATACAGATAGTTATTTGTACACTTACAAAAAATGAAAATCCGTTTAACGTCCTCCGGTCTGAAACAGACACACATGGGACATTAGTAGATTGATATAAAGATGGTGGGAACGATCCTGGAGGCAATGCCCGGAGGCAGTGCAACTCCAGGAAAGTCCCGAATTTGTAACGATACAGATGTAATCGTTATGACGAACACTTTTTTTATGATGAAAATCCGTTTAACGTCCTCCGGTCTGAAAAACGTATGGGACATTAATAGATATAAAGATGGTGGGAACAATCCTGGAGGCAATGCACCTACAGAAAGATATTGGCAGGCTGGAAAGCATCCAGAGGCATGCGGCTCGCTTCATCACCCAGAATTACAAAGACCGCACGGTGACCCCTGGATGCGTCACAACCATGCTTAAACAGCAGCATTTGCCCCCACTGCAAGCAAGGAGGAACGAACATCGCCTCACAATGTTCTTTAAAGTTGTCAGGGGTGAGATACCGGCCCTTCCACCAGAACAGTTCCTTACACCAGTTGCCCGGTCAAAACGGAGAATTGTGCCCCGTCAAGTAAAGGACCACATTACAACCAACGTGGTATCAACGATGGCAAGAAACAACACCAATTGCTTCGTGGTCGAAAGATCTAGTACCACAGTCTTCCGGAACACATTCTTTCCACGGACAACACCTGAGTGGAACAACCTGCCAGACGATATCGTCACACTGTCACAGTCGTCGGCCAGCCAGTTCAGGACGGCTGTGTCTGGTTTCAGGCACAGCCAACAACCACCATACTGAACTGTAGGAGGGGCCTCAGCTACCATGCTAGATGGTGCTGACCAACAACCACCATACTGAACTGTAGGAGGGGGCCCCAGCTACCATGCTAGATGGTGCTGGGGTCGGCTGGTCCAGCTGTTTTTTCAGCTGGATGAAAAGTGGAACGTTAACGTTGTAGCCTGCCGATCATCCCCCCCCACACACACACACACTTTTTATTTTATTTTATTATTTATTAGTCCCTGAGCCGAAGGTGCTCCGGTGCTCGGTGTCCGTCCGTCCGGCGTGCCTCCGTCCGTCCGGCTATTCGTCCGTTTTTCCCAAAAACTATTCAGTGTATCATCATCAAATTTGGTAGGCCTATACTAGTTTGCCAAGATGCAAGCTATCCACTGATGTATTTAGTTTTACATTAAGGTCAAGGTCGCGCCAGTTACGGGGTTCAAACCCCGAAACACATAATCGCTAATATCTCGCGAAGTTTTGCATGTATTTCAATGCAGTTTTTTCCCCACAACATTTCTTGATGAATGGTCTATAACACAGTTGTCATGAATTTTTCTCAGTGTGCGCATGATCGCGCTCAAATCACGGGTCCGAACCCCAAGGCTATATATAAAAAAAACTATTCAGTTACGTGCTGTTTTGTCGTTTTTATGTATGTGTACAACCGACACATTCCGATTTCGGAGTAGCTCGGCGATGCTGCGAGGGGACTTTGCAGCCGCTCGGCGTTGCACTTATTATTTTTAGTTAGGGATCAATAGGTTTAGGTGCTCTCCCCAGTTTTCCCCTACGTTGGCGTTTATATCCAGAATTGGATCCTGCCGACGAACCTCATCAAGATCAAGATCAAGACCAGGAAAGTCCTGAATTTTCAACTATTGATGCTCAAATTTTCTAATGAACAAGATATACATATAGGCCTACTTAAATTAATATCAGTACGATTTCTGCTAATAATATCAAAGTATGATAGGACGGAGTCGATCCGAATGATCATCCTCACCACCCTCATGTTCTGCAGTGATCATCCTCACCACCCTCATGTTCTGCAGTGATCATCCTCACCACCCTCATGCTCTGCAGTGATCATCCTCACCACCCTCATGCTCTGCAGTGATCATCCTCACGACCCTCATGCTCTGCAGTGATCATCCTCACCACCCTCATGTTCTGCAGTGATCATCCTCACCACCCTCATGTTCTGCAGTGATCATCCTCACCACCCTCATGCTCTGCAGTGATCATCCTCACCACCCTCATGCTCTGCAGTGATCATCCTCACCACCCTCATGCTCTGCAGTGATCATCCTCACCACCCTCATGCTCTGCAGTGATCATCCTCACCACCCTCATGCTCTGCAGTGATCATCCTCACCACCCTCATGCTCTGCAGTGATCATCCTCACCACCCTCATGCTCTGCAGTGATCATCATCACCACCCTCATGCTCTGCAGTGATCATCCTCCCCACCACCCTCATGCCGCTCTGCAGTGATCATCCTCCCCACCACCCTCATGCTCTGCAGTGATCATCATCACCACCCTCATGCTCTGCAGTGATCATCCTCACTCATGCTCTGCAGTGATCAAGACGTAAACAGTTACAGTTATGTACCTTTCTTGGTCCTTTTATTTTAAAATGCTTCTCGAGGCGACTTCATGAAAGTGCGTGTGTTGTACGTAGACCTAGTGTGTTGTACGTAGACCTAGTGTGTTGTACGTAGACCTAGTGTGTTGTACGTAGACCTAATGTGTTGTACGTAGACCTATTGTGTTGCATTGTATCAGAAACCTCCGCGTGGGGATACCGGGGGTCTTTCGTAGACATGGTTCCCCCACCTTCTGGAAGTTCTGTGCTTGTAGCTTCTTTCAAAAACGGAATGAAAATCTGCTTAACGTCACAGATACATAATTATGGGACATTAGTAAATATAAAGATGGTGGGAACGAGCCTGGAGGCAATGCCCGGAGGCAGTACAACACCAGGAAAGTCCCGAATGTTTAATAATACAGATGTGTATAAACAATTCTTTCAAAATCGAAAGTAACTAGCTATTTATAGAAATTACGGCCTTCATCGCAAAGGCGCCCTCTGCGGTCAGAAGGGAGACAATTCATAAGCAAGGAACGATGGCGGCCGTAAAGCAGCACCTCGAGGCTTACAAGAACAAGTTAGACAAGTTACTGCACGAGAAGAATGCCATCAACGATGTGCTTGAGAAATTGGAAACAAAGACTGGCGTCAAAAGGCTGTATATCGCTCTGGGTGAGTACTTGAGGATTTATAATAAGGCTTGAATTTAATTCTTTGTCCGGATGGCTGCTTCTGTGCTTGGGCCTAGTCAATCAGTGTCCTGCGGCTGGCTGCGCATAATCGATTTGGATCATTATTTAATTTTTGCAAGCCTGTTAAACCAGATTATTTTATTTCCCTTTACAAAGCTTATAAACATCCCAGTGCTTCATTCGATTATTGATACATGTGACTTAGCAATATTCTTGCTTTTGTGCAATTATTTGATTTTGAATCTTGATGACACATCACATTCACAAAGACAGTGAGTGAATCATTCACCTTACCTCAACAGAACAACAGCTTTTCAACAGGTCTGCCACAGCCTATGCTCTTTGAGCTCAATAAAAAAATAAGAACAACCATCAGATTTATGACTAACAGTAACTCAGGTGTCAACTATCAAGACTCATGATGCAAGATCATGAATAATCTTTAGACTAGAGACTAGAGTATCCACTCAGCATGTTAGGCCTAAGTCCATTTCTTAATCTTAGGCCTGTCGCAGTCAAAAGTGTAGCTCGTGCAAATCTGCCGCTCGCTACTATGAGAGTGTGTATTTGCGACAACCACAAATTTCACTCTTTCTTTACTTTAACCATTACCCTAACCCTAACCCTACAAAAAAGTGAAATTTGTGGTTCATGCTCAATCAGTGATTCAGTCAATGTCGCAAATACACACTCATAGTAGCGAGCGGCAGATTTGCACAAGCTACACTTTTGACTGCGACAAGGCCTACCCTCTTCTAGTTCTTCTCGTTGATCGGCCTCCTTCATCAAGTTGAAGATTCTGCCGATGTAGGAGAAAAAAAAAGAAAAACGATGGTCGTGGGCACAGCCAAGTCAAAGCAACTTAGCAAGTTAAAAACAAATAATAAGTAAATTTAGACATAAATGATTTAGAACTAGAAGAACTAAGTGCTCAAAAACACAAACAGACAAAAGAGGATGCGGGGAGGGATGCAAATAGCAGGCTTAGGCCTAGTTAAGGGTTCTGATATCAGTGACACTGAGTAACTGATAAAAAGATGAAGTGAGTCATCATGATAATGCCAATGAAGATCATGCTTGTCTGCTATTTAATTGATAGATTTTTTTAAAAACGAATCTAGTATTTTACTTTAGTAGTAATTGCTTGCCATAGTTATAATAAGGCCAAATAAAAAAATGTCTGTTTCCGAGAACATGGCCCAAAAAAATAGGGTAGGTAGGTAGGCTTTCAATTTTTTTTTTTTTTTTTTTTTTCCCCCCTTCGTGGTGCAAGATTTTTGCCGTATTTGCTGAAACATGTGAATGTGAGTATCAATCAACAGATTATTTTTACCACTTGACTTTTTCACATAGGTACGCTGATGGAAATGTACCAATTGATTTCACTGCATCCGCATGATCACATTTAGACATAGAAATGGCAATCGCGTGCCTTGCCCACCTGCCCGATAAATGAATGTGCCACGAGTGAAAAAGCTAGTAGAAAGAGTCTTCATGATTGGCCATCCTGTCACACAACTCCTCGGGAATGACATAATTTAATCTGTCAGTATTTTTCATACGTTGTTTTTATTTAACGTTTCTCATGCGCGCGTGCGTCTCAGTGTGTGCGTGTGTGTGTGCGCGCGTGCATGTGGTAACAAACATTGATCTATCAGCATATCATACGTATAGGGGGTTATTCTGTGACAACATACATTATAACATACTACAGTAGTATCACACACACACACACACACACACACACACACACACACACACACACACACACACACACACACACACACACAGAAGTACACAATCAGAGAGAGCGAGACAGAGGGAGAGAGAGAGAGAGAAAGTCAGAGTGAGTCAGTGACAGACAGACACATACACTATGAACAACTTTTTTAAACTAAAGACTTGCATTCAAGAAGAATGCTAACTAAGTTATGACACTGACTGACAGTGAGTGACAAGTCAAACAATCATAGTTACAATGTCAAACTGTCTTGGACTCTTTCACCAATCTGCTGTATCTGGGTCTATCTACAGATTTTCCATCAAAGTATGTGTGCAAAAAGAAGTCATTTTTTGCAGTTTTATGGATAGCTTGTGCTTTTGTCTCATGCCCAGCAAACCAAACTGCCAACTTCATCAAAATCAAATCCACTTTTAGGCCTAGACTGACTGATCACGAAGTGATGGAAGTCAAAATCGCACACTGCACGCCGATGGCGATACTATCCAAACTATCGGCGATAATGACACATCTTCGGCACTTTCGAAGCAATAAAGCATGTGTCAACCTCGGAATATGACAGCAGAAAGTATTGTTGTCATGTTTTCTTCCAACCACTGCCCGATGGCTCAGACTCGATGGTTATTTTTCGCCCAAAGCACGTTGCTCTAACTTGCAATTTTCTCGGAAACCTGTGCAGTCCGCACGAACGGCCTTCATCTATTGGATGAAATCACAGGAGCTACGTGCGACGATTGGTTCGCTTGGCAGTTTCTGCTGGGTTGTTACTAAAAATAGCTTAGTCTGTCCTCATCAACATGTGCGAAGAGCTTCAGCAGAAGTAAAACATACATGTGCAACTCTGCACTTGCCCGGCGGGCAGGTCGTCGAGTTCGCCATCTGCCCGACACTTACGACTACCTGCCCCGGGCAGTCGGGCAACCGTTAGGCCTACTGTCCGACCCTGCCTTGACTACACCGAGTGAGAGTGCAATGGTTGTTTACCTTGCATCGTCTGCTCAAATTGCTTCTTTTTTCTTTTTTTTTGGAAACGTCCCCCCAAAAAAATTAGGGTCGGCAGCCAAAACTAGGCTCGGTCGGGTTACCGGAAACAGACATATTTTTTTTTGGCCTAATAATGAATAATACTAATAGGTAAAGGTCAAGATGTGCCACCCCCCTACCTATCTCGGTTAATTGTATTTTTCCGTTGTTGCCTTTCTTACCATACATAAAGCTGTATTTTAGGAACATTTTTACCTAATAACCTTTTTGGAATACTAACCCTAACCCTAACCCTAACCCTACCCCCCACCGTATAAGACAGAAAAACGCAACGAACCACAACTGTGACAAATCGCGGAGTACTGCAGTACATAGTGGGGGGTAGGGTTAGGTTTAGGGGTAGGGTTAGGGTTAGGGTTAGTATTCCAAAAAGGTAATTAGCTAAAAATGTTCCTAAAATACAGACCATATGTATGGTAAGAAAGGCAAAAACGGAAAAATACAATTAACCGAGAAATGCATGGGGGGTGGCACATCTTTACCTTTACCGAATAATATTTATATGGCGCAATATCCTGATAAATACAGCTCAAACTAATGCGCCTTACAACAACACATTACAATCAATAGATAAACATTGCGATATATATATACATGGCATGCAATCAACAATGTCCACTTTGCTCGAGTTTGAATGGAATTCTGCTTAACGTCATCCGGTCTGGAACAGACACATATGCCGTGATATGGGACATTAGTAGATATAAAGATGGTGGGAACGATCCTGGAGGCAATGCCCGGATGCAGTGCAACACCAGGATCATCACACTTCTACTCACTGAACAATGAGATCCTGCAACAAGTCCCCTGCAACCCTATCTCAGAGTCACCCTCACTGACGACCTCAAATGGTCAGCTCATATTGACAATATCGTCAAGAAAGCAAGCTCAACTCTGGGGTTCCTTCGCAGAAATCTACGCTGCTGTCCAGCTAAATGTAGGCGCACAGCGTACATCTCCCTGGTACGATCGACCCTTGAGTACAGTGCGTCAGCATGTAGGGTCATCTCATTCCAGTCTGGGGAAGGGGTAGTGTTTTTAGTCAGGGAGCTTCAGCACCTTCGAGATGAAGGAGCTAAGCATGGGGGACTGGACTGTCTCTGATGGCAGGGAGTTCCAGTCACAGACGGTTCGGGGGAAGAAAGAGTTGTTACTGTAGTCGGTTCTAGCGGGGATTCTTTGGAACTGCTTGTTGTGGTTTTGTCTTCTGCTGCTAGGGGGCATGGGTTTGAGGGCGCTGCATTTCACACAGGCCAGTCCATTTGTGATCTTGTACTTGTAGATCATGGATAGCCTGGAAGCGCGGCGGCGCTCAGCGAGAGATGGCCATTGTAGCTGGAGGAGCATGGTGCTGACACTGGAAGTATTTCTCTGTCTGTTAGCACGTATCTTGCCGCCCTGCGTTGGACCTTCTCTAGGTCAGAGATCTGCCTGTCGGTGTGTCACTGTGTGGGTCCCATACTGCGCTTTCATGTTCAAGAATGGGCCTGACCATGGCTTTGTAATTGTAGGCTAACTCCTTGAGAAAAGTTTTTTAATTTCCGAAATAATGGGCAAATAATGTGTCACTGTAAGTACTAGTCTACTGTCTAGTACTAAACTGAATTTTGGGGTTTGCAGACTTTATGCTTATCGTGTTCATGGATCGTTTGACCCCTGGCTGCACAAAATGAGTGGCGATAAGCCATGGTCAGGGTCATTTATCGGGGTCCCCTGACAATGTGAAGCTCTGTTATAGATGGATAAATTATTGTAAATCATCCACATCCAGATAAGACGCGCTGATTGTTATTATTTATATAGTTTACATAAGTATGTAAAGCGAGGCATGCAATGTGCAGTGTGTCACTGTGTGTGCGCGCTTGCGCATGTCTGCTGTTGCTGGTGTGTGTGTCACTCTGTGTGTGTGTGTGTGTGTGCTGATGTGAATCTCAATTTCATCATAAGCATTCATGATACAGAACTTCTAAGAAGCACTAAATTGCCCATTTTGTTTTGGATGTTTCTTGTATTTGGTATTTTGTAATTGGATTATTCTAGTCACAGACTTAACTTTTGTGAAAGAGGCTGGGAGAGCGTGTCACCGCAAGCGGAGCGCCTACCCTTTTTTTCTTTTTTTTTTTTGAGGGTGGGGATGGCGGTGGGGGGGTGACATGGTGAGGGAAACCTAGCTATCAATTTGGTCATACCAGGCAGCAGGATTTCTCCCTGCTCTTATTGACTTGTAACTGGTATGGGATTTTTATGTGCGTAAAGCGCATGGGACAGACTAGCTTATATTTAAGCCCCCATCCGAAGGACTCAACGTTCTGGTTCAGTTCGATTTTTCTGTCAAATTAGAAAGGGCGAATTAGGGATTTGAACCAGGTCACTCACGCTGCAGTCATGCATTGAATTTGGCAGGCGAACGTCTTAGCCACTCTGCTGCCTTTCTTCTTAATGGTGGGCTGTGTATCATATGTTGTGCAGGTTTCACTGGCCTGGTGGCTCTGTACTTAATGGTGGGCTATGTATCATATGTTGTGCAGGTTTCACTGGCCTGGTGGCTCTGTACTTAATGGTGGGCTATGTATCATATGTTGTGCAGGTTTCACTGGCCTGGTGGCTCTGTACTTAATGGTGGGCTATGTATCATATGTTGTGCAGGTTTCACTGGCCTGGTGGCTCTGTACTTAATGGTGGGTTATGGCGCCCAGTTTCTGTGCAACTTCATCGGCTTCCTCTATCCTGCCTATGCCTCGTAAGTGTCTTGGCTTTAGTTACTTACTTACTACTAATCTGTTTGATTTTCAGCCATAAAGTATGCACTTAAAGATAAATGTGTGTTGTGTGTGTGTGTGTGTGTGTGTGTGTGTATGTGTGTGTGTGAACTTGCATTATCTGTAATCCCTGGACATTAGGCCTTAAGAGTATTGTTAATCTTAAGCATGCCCATGCGGAGCAGACCTCATGAGTGTAGAACATGTTCTTCAACATTGCCCACTTCACAATGTCCCCAGACAAGAAATGTGGCCAGACCCAACACCACTGACTGACTGAGGGAAAAGCTGCATGGAAACCTAACTAATCTCCAGGCGACTGCTGCATTCGTGCAAGCTGCTGGCATCTCCATCTGATGTGATCGATGAAGAAGAAAGAAGTTAATCTTATTAATCAATGATTAAGAACTCTGCACTGACTTCTGATGCAAGCGAGAGAGAACAGTGTCCCTATCATAGGTAGCCAAGTCGTGCCAGTTGTTTTTCAATGGGGGGTTTTCTGACCATAAAGAATGTGTGGAAAAACTGTCATACTCACAGTCACAGATTTAAAGCTGTTTGTTTCATATCTTTCCTCAACTTTTTTGCAGCACGCCTCTAGAATACTAGCATGTTTCAGAGTACAGTAATATTCTTTCTTTAACTTTTTCGCAACACGCCTCTAGAATACTAGCAACCCCCAAGTTTACCGTTGCCGACACACCGCTAGTATGTTAGCAACAGGCAAAATATCCCTGTGATTGACAGTGGTGTGGCTGCTTTCAACTCATTCAGTTAAGCACAAAATAACTAGTTGGTTTTCAAATTTTATATCATTTAAAAGATTAAAGATAAATCTAAGCCACTATGCAAAAATAGTCATTGTGATCTCCAGATTTTTGTAAGATAATTTATTGAAAAGGGCCCAAGGAATTTCTACTCCTTGACTGCAGTGTCCTGAGGGAATATTGAACAGTGAGAGAGGTTGTGTTGAAAGTGTTAAGGAATGTTTAGAAAATCTCACTTTCTGCAATTGCCTATTGAGGAATGTCAACAAGTGATGTTGGTGCCACAGGATAATGCAATCTGGACCCAGATGTCGAGATGGTGCTAGTTACTGAGCTTGTGATTATTGAGCCTGTGAACAGTGTTGAAACTGGTGCTGTTGTGGCAGGACAAAGGCCATAGAGATGAAGCAGGACGATGACACCAAGTGGCTGACCTACTGGGTGACCTCATGGAGTTGTATCATGTTGTGGCAGGATAAAGGCCATCGAGATGAAGCAGAAGGACGATGACACCAAGTGGCTGACCTACTGGGTGACCTACTGGGTGACCTCATGGAGTTGTTGTATCATGTTGTGGCAGGATAAAGGCCATAGAGACCAAGCAGAAGGACGATGACACCAAGTGGCTGACCTACTGGGTGACCTCATGGAGTTGTTGTATCATGTTGTGGCAGGATAAAGGCCATAGAGACCAAGCAGAAGGACGATGACACCAAGTGGCTGACCTACTGGGTGACCTACTGGGTGTTCCACCTCATGGAGTTGTTGTTGTTGTGGCAGGATAAAGGCCATCGAGACCAAGCAGAAGGACGATGACACCAAGTGGCTGACCTACTGGCTGACCTACTGGGTGTTCCACCTCATGGAGTTGTTGTTTCGTGTTGTGGCAGGATAAAGGCCATCGAGACCAAGCAGAAGGATGATGACACCAAGTGGCTGACCTACTGGCTGACCTACTGGGTGACCTACTGGGTGACCTCATGGAGTTGTTGTATCATGTTGTGGCAGGATAAAGGCCATAGAGACCAAGCAGAAGGACGATGACACCAAGTGGCTGACCTACTGGGTGACCTACTGGGTGTTCCACCTCATGGAGTTGTTGTGGCAGGATAAAGGCCATCGAGATGAAGCAGAAGGACGATGACACCAAGTGGCTGACCTACTGGCTGACCTACTGGGTGTTCCACCTCATGGAGTTGTTGTTTCGTGTTGTGGCAGAATAAAGGCCATAGAAACCAAGCAGAAGGATGATGACACCAAGTGGCTGACCTACTGGCTGACCTACTGGGTGTTCCACCTCATGGAGTTGTTGTGGAAGGATAAAGGCCATAGAGATCAAGCAGAAGGATGATGACACCAAGTGGCTGACCTACTGGCTGACCTACTGGGTGACCTACTGGGTGACCTCATGGAGTTGTTGTATCATGTTGTGGCAGGATAAAGGCCATCGAGACCAAGCAGAAGGACGATGACACCAAGTGGCTGACCTACTGGGTGACCTACAGCGTGTTCCACCTCATGGAGTTCTTCTCAGACATCATCTTCTTCTGGATCCCCTTCTACTGGCTGCTTAAGGTTAGAGTGTTCAGCTGTTATGTGTATAATTTAAAAATAATAATAACCCCTTCTCATGTGTGAATGGGATTCACTAGAATGCGGTTTGAAAGAAAACTTAACGATCGTACAATAAGCCCTCATTGGGTCACTAGACTATGGTTTGAAAGAAAACTTCACGATCGTACAATAACCCTCATTGGGTCACTAGACTATGGTTTGAAAGAAAACTTAACGATCGTACAATAAGCCCTACCTCATTGGGTCACTTAGACTATGATTTGAAAGAAAACTTAACGATCGTACAATAACCCTCATTGGGTCACTAGACTATGATTTGAAAGAAAACTTCACGATCGTACAATAAGCCCTCATTGGGTCACTAGACTATGTGTTCAGCTGTTTTTTGAAAGAAAACTTAACGATCGTACAATAACCCCTTCTCCCTCATTGGGTCACTAGACTATGGTTTGAAAGAAAACTTAACGATCGTACAATAAGCCCTCATTGGGTCACTAGACTATGGTTTGAAAGAAAACTTAACGATCGTACAATAAGCCCTCATTGGGTCACTAGACTATGGTTTGAAAGAAAACTTAACGATCGTACAATAAGCCCTCATTGGGTCACTAGACTATGGTTTGAAAGAAAACTTAACGATCGTACAATAAGCCCTCATTGGGTCACTAGACTATGGTTTGAAAGAAAACTTAACGATCGTACAATAAGCCCTCATTGGGTCACTAGACTATGATTTGAAAGAAAACTTAACGATCGTACAATAACCCTCATTGGGTCACTAGACTATGGTTTGAAAGAAAACTTAACGATCGTACAATAAGCCCTCATTGGGTCACTAGACTATGGTTTGAAAGAAAACTTAACGATCGTACAATAACCCTGATAGGGTGATGGGGTTCTCAGACAATTTCTTCTGTATCCCCTTCTACTGGCTGCTCAGGGCCATCTTTTAGAGCTGCTTTGTAGCTCATTCTTGTGTAAACCCATCAGTGGGATTCGTGATAGTCTGTAGACTTGTCTGTGAATACTGATAGCATACTTTTGTATGTGTGTGTGTGTATTTTATTATATCAAAATAGATAAATTCATATGACGTGCAAACGACAAAATGGAAATCCAACGATATTCATTCTATTGAAAACATTAAAGTGTTTAAAACGCATTTATAGAGTCTGTGTGATTGATGTTTTGTTATTTTGATAAGTTTAAAAGATCAGTAAAGAAAGCCATGGCAACTGATACAGACAAACACAGCGATGTTTATGAGTGGTCAGCACCTTCCCGTGCGTCTTTCAATTCATAATGTCTAAAGAGATACCCCCCTCCCACCACACGTTCCCAACAACAAGATCTACCAGTAATTCCAGTTTTGGGTAAAGCATTAATTGATGCTGGTGTGAGACAGTGAAGAGTGGCGTGATGTGATGTGAAGTCAGTGAAGACAACTGTTGTTTCAGTGCATCTTCCTGGTGTGAGACAGTGAAGAGTGGCGTGATGTGAAGTGAAGTCAGTGAAGACAACTGTTGTTTCAGTGCATCTTCCTGGTGTGAGACAGTGAAGAGTGGCGTGATGTGAAGTGAAGTCAGTGAAGACAACTGTTGTTTCAGTGCATCTTCCTGGTGTGAGACAGTGAAGAGTGGTGTGATGTGAAGTGAAGTCACTGAAGACAACTGTTGTTTCAGTGCATCTTCCTGGTGTGAGACAGTGAAGAGTGGCGTGATGTGAAGTGAAGTCAGTGAAGACAACTGTTGTTTCAGTGCATCTTCCTGGTGTGGTGCTTCGCCCCCATCGAGAACAACGGGTCGACCACGCTCTACTACCGCTTCATCCGCCCCTTCATCCTGCGGCACCAGGACAAGATCGACAAGGCTTTGGACGAGGCCAAGGGCGCCATGAACGAAGGTAGGT
>CM065693.1:58963087-58998087 GCA_017654935.2 Phymorhynchus buccinoides
ATTGCATGTCATGTACGTGTACTTGCTTTCCGATATACTTATGTCGGCAGTTATGATTTTAGAGTGAATTGAGTGAACAATCACTCACTGTCACCAACTGACCAAGACAAGGGCACATACCAGCAGATGTCAGCATGCAAGGAATATAGTGAAAATCACATTCATATAATTACTGCCAAATGTGACCGAGAAAGGGACAAAAGTCGCTAGGCTACTTTCTCACAACAGGCTTGTAAAAAAAAAAAAAAAAAATCAATTTGTTTGTCAGTTTTGGGTATTTTCGTATCTTATTTTTCATATTCATAAAGGATAATCTTTAAATATGGTCTCTAAATATTCCACAAAGTGCTTTAAAATTAGTAGGTTGATGCATTTTCATAGGATAGGCTAGACTTTAAACTGATTTCTCAAAAAGGCTGATTGTCACCTTACCAACTTTAAATGCTCATAAGTCTGCAGCAAAAAAGAACACAAGAATGGTTTGTACATCATTAGAAAGAGAATTGCCAGAAATTTCCAACTGTGCCATTTTCTCAGAATGGTCGTTTTGACACTTAATGTCCCTTTCGTGGTGCTGGGTCACTGATCCAAACCAAGAGAAGCATCACATCTTTGTGCATTGTACATTCGTTGAAATGGCGACGACGACGAAAATGGTGTTTTACATCCTCTTGGTCTGAATCAGACACATATGGGACATTTATAAATACAAATATGGTGGGAACAATACTGGAGGCAATGCCCGGAGGCAGTACGAAACCAGTAAAGTCCCGATTTTTTTATTAATACAGATAGCTGTAGCGGTGACCACGCCTCGGTTAAACCTCATCGGCTATGGCACCGCCACAAAATCTTTGAAATGGTTTGAAAAATGACACTTTTTTTATTCAGTTATTTCAAAATTTGATCAGGTTTCCCATCTTGTAGTTGTCTTTGTCGGTCTGTGATTGCACGCACAAGCGTACATGATTGAAACCTGCAATATACAGGACAATTTAAGTTTGCTTGCTTGCACATGATTTTAATGAAAGCGGTGATAAATTAGGAAACTTTAGCAGTAAGAAATTGAACAAAGGGGAATACTCTCTTTCTAATTAACTCCCCTCCACCAAAGACTTTAGCAGTAAGTTTTTGTGAAGCGCAGGGTATTGAAGTGTGGTGTGGTTGAAGTTTCCAGCCCCGTCACTAGGTCGGCAGCCAAGCGGATAAAGAGTCCTTCAACTTCAAGGAATGTTAGGCCTCCGTGCATGTAGTGTAGACGTCTTCGCATTCCACGGCAGGGGGCAAGTGTCGGGTTAAATTTCCCCGTTTTGTTTGTTTCGTTTTGCACCTTCCTCTGATGGCCTTGTTTGCATGCATGTTCAGAGCATCTTTTGTCTCCGGTTATTTCATTGTCCGCGCTGCATGCATGTTCAGAGCATCTTATGTCCAGTTATTTCATTGTTTGTCATGCATGTTCAGAACATCTTTTGTCTCCAGTTATTTCATTGTTTGTCATGCATGTTCAGAGCATCTTTTGTCTGCAGTTATTTCATTGTTTGTTATGCATGTTCAGAGCATCTTTTGTCTGCAGTTATTTCATTGTTTGTCATGCATGTTCAGAGCATCTTATGTCACCAGTTATTTCATTGTTTGTCATGCATGTTCAGAGCATCTTCTGTCTGCAGTTATTTCATTGTTTGTCATGCATGTTCAGAGCATCTTCTGTCTGCAGTTATTTCATTGTTTGGAGCGCGTTTTCACCCTGAGTTTCAGATTGTCCTGAGATCTGTGAAGAAGTACAGTTAAATGACTGACCCCCCGTGTGCTGTATACGATCTCTCCCCACGCCACAGGCTGCTGCTGCTTCTTTTCTTTGTTAATCAAAGCACAATTCTACTTTCACCACCAGTGGACCTCATCAATCTGAAGCTGTAGGGGGCTGAACAAAAAGTTGTTTTTTTCGCTTGGTCTTCGTTTCTCAAGTTGTTTTTTTTTATGTTTGCTGTTAAAGTTTTCATTACAAAAAATGTGTTTGTTTTTAAGTTCTGAAAAGTGGTGTGGAATCACCACTGGCCTCTACTGCTTTTCCCCCTCTTTTTGTTTTTGATTTTGTTCTCTCCAGTTGATGAGTTTGTTTATTTTTGTTGGCATGTTCCCTTTCCTTTGGTTTTAGCAAGAATTACAGTCGCAGCAACACTAACTAATGATGTTAAGCATTTTCAATACAATTATACTGCCATTGAACTTGAAGGAATAAAGATAGTTAAGGTTGGTGTATTCTTTTATTTACATCATTTTTTGCTGGCTTAGACTCCGGGGATCATCCCAACAGCCGAAGCACTAGAACACTATGTGACAAATGCACCAGCTAGGGATGAGAACATTATGTGTGAGACCGTTTTTGATTACCCCACCACTATCCAGAACATAACATTTTGATGTAGCCTTGGTGTTCTAGCTTATGTCAATCGGTCTGATACACTCATACAGCCTTATGCCAAGGAGGGCACAAGGTTTATATTTCAGGCGGCGGGAAACACTTGCGCATGTGCACATGCACACACACGCACGTACATACGCACACACACACATACAGTTGCACACACACATACAGTTACACACACACACACACACACACACATCTGTTGTCATCAGTAAGACTAAGGCTGTATTGTAGTGACATTTTCTGTGTTGTTCTGTTATCATCAGGAAGACTAAGGCTGTATTGTAGTGACATTTTCTGTGTTGTTCTGTTATCATCAGGAAGACTAAGGCTGTATTGTAGTGACATTTTCTGTGTTGTTCTGTTATCATCAGCCAAGGAAGACTAAGGCTGTATTGTAGTGACATTTTCTGTGTTGTTCTGTTATCATCAGGAAGACTAAGGCTGTATTGTAGTGACATTTTCTGTGTTGTTCTGTTATCATCAGCCAAGGAAGACTAAGGCTGTATTGTAGTGACATTTTCTGTGTTCTGTCATCAGGAAGACTAAGGCTGTATTGTAGTGACATTTTCTGTGTTGTTCTGTCATCAGGAAGACTAAGGCTGTATTGTAGTGACATTTTCTGTGTTGTTCTGTCATCAGGAAGACTAAGGCTGTATTGTAGTGACATTTTCTGTGTTCTGTTATCATCAGCCAAGGAAGACTAAGGCTGTATTGTAGTGACATTTTCAACGTTGTTCTGTTATCATCAGCCAAGGAAGACTAAGTCTGTATTGTGACATTTTCTGCGTTGTTCTGTCATCAGGAAGACTAAGGCTGTATTGTAGTGACATTTTCTGTGTTGTTCTGTCATCAGGAAGACTAAGGCTGTATTGTAGTGACATTTTCTGTGTTCTGTCATCAGGAAGACTAAGGCTGTATTGTAGCAGGGTTGTTGTTTGCCGTCAGCCTTCGGCGATTCGCCGAAAATTAAAAAAAATGTCCTAAAAGTCAACTGTCCTGTCGGCCCAGTGGGCCGAAGGTTTGATTACCAAATCAGCACGAGTATGTCCGTTTTTTTAATGAACAACGAAGTGTATCCGTTTTTTTTATGAACAACGAAGTGAAACAAAGTTTGCTTCCACCGCGTGTGACCGAGATCAAAAAGCTAACTTTGTCGCGTCATGATTTTGCTAGCACAAGGCCTATTGCCTCGTGAGAGTTGCTTCCCTTGCTGCTTATGGCGGACGTTTGCCACACCGTAGTGTGAGTCTGTGTGATCTTGTCGTCCTTTAGCGTCAGTGTTTCACTGGTTTTTGATTGAAATGCCTCCCAAAAAGAAGACAAACCTCATAAGCGGGCAGTCGCTACTTTCGTTTGGGGGATCAGTTAACAAGCAAGCAGAGATCGACAGCACTTGTGACCGAATGAGAGGGCCTAAAATTGTTGACATTGCCTAAGGTTTTGTGGCTGTTTAGGCCAAATGGCCTAAAGTGAAAATTTCTAGCACCATCTCTGTTGTAGTGACATTTTCTGCGTTCTGTTGTTTTCAGCCAAGGAGCTGGCAGAAGATATGGCTGCAAGCGAAGCCGTGCGTCGCGTGGCGGACTCAGCCAAGCAGGACTGAGGGAGGAAGTCCGCCGTCCCTGTGCTCGGCTGTTGGCAAAAGCCGCCCGTTTTGCCCGCAGAATGTGGACTCCTTGCTTTGTATTTTACTGAATGTTTTTTTCTGTCTGATCGTTGATTTATATGGTTATATTTTTTTGCACTTGATATATTAATCTAGTGTGTTGTGCCCTGGTAGCTGTGTGTCTTTGCTCTGAACGTCCTAAAGTCATCTGTGGAGAGTGTCGTCAGACCTTGTTTGTGTTTGTGAAATTAAAAAAAGAAGAGCATTACATGTATCATTTCTTTGTGTGTCTTACTTTTAGGCCTTACTTTTGTGTTTGTTTGTAGGGGCGGATTGAGAGGGGTGTGGTGAAAAGGATGGAATGGTTTTCGTGGAGGGGGTATGTCAGGACATGATCAGGAACTGTCACACTATGCATCAGTCAGGACATGATCAGGAACTGTCACACTATGCATCAGTCAGGACATGATCAGGAACTGTCACACTATGCATCAGTCAGGACATGATCAGGAACTGTCACACTATGCATCAGTCAGGACATGATCAGGAACTGTCGCACTATGTAGCACTCTGGATCAGTGCCCAGTTTTGGAAACAAAGCGACAGTGAGAAAAGGCTCTTCGCTGGGAAACATCACAGTGTAGTTGCAAATCTTGACCTTTGGTTGAAGTGCACAGGTTTTTTAACCTGGCCAGCTGTCATAAAACTTCAGGACATGGCGTAAATTGTCCTGACCTGTTTTAAGACATTCTCTTGCCGGCTACTGAAACAGAACAGGGTTCAGCGGTTTTCTCTTCTGAAAAGTGTGCTTTGTTTGGAGCTGGGGGTGAAACGAACATTGTTTGCAAAAAGCGATTTGTTTGTTCAAAAATGTGGGCAATAGTCAATTTCCCCAACTGAATGTAAAGCCTTGAATGTTGATTTTGTAACCAAGAATTGGTTGGCCATTGACGGACAATATGAACAAGTACCACGCTGGGTCTTCCTTCACCCTTGGCCATTGACAGACTATAGGAACAAGTACCACGCAGGGTCTTCCTTCACCATTGGCCATTGACGGACTATAGGAACAAGTACCACGCTGGGTCTTCCTTCACCATTGGCCATTGACGGACAATATGAACAAGTACTGCGCTGGGTCTTCCTTCACCCTTTCATTGGCCATTGACGGACAATATGAACAAGTACCACGCTGGGTCTTCCTTCACCCTTGGCCATTGACAGACTATAGGAACAAGTACCACGCAGGGTCTTCCTTCACCATTGGCCATTGACGGACTATAGGAACAAGTACCACGCAGGGTCTTCCTTCACCCTTGGCCATTGACGGACTATAGGAACAAGTACCACGCTGGGTCTTCCTTCACCCTTGGCCATTGACGGACTATAGGAACAAGTACCACGCAGGGTCTTCCTTCACCCTTGGCCATTGACGGACTATAGGAACAAGTACCACGCTGGGTCTTCCTTCACCCTTGGCCATTGACGGACTATAGGAACAAGTACCACGCTGGGTCTTCCTTCACCCTTTCATTGGCCATTGACGGACATTCCCCGCAAGTAGGCAGGCTGATTTCAGTCACCAATTTGCCATCACCAATCACAAAGGCAATGACCCAAGTTTAGCGTTACTGCATTGTCAAGATGCATGCCATAATGTGATTTGTCTAGACTGAATTGTGCCATACATTATGCACGCGTCACAAAGAGACCGCGCTCAATCCGCTTCTATATATGAACCGTTTAGTAAGGCATGTATCGGATGAGTTTTTTCAAGTTTAGTTTGGTCGTAGGAATTTATTGGATCGCTTGGCCCTTAGTCTGATCTGATTCGTATTGTTCTTTATTGTGCAATATAATGGTTCATGTCTAAATCTTTATTCATATTTCTTGTGAGCGATTTTTTTAATTGTACATTGCACAAGTAATCATGTCTAGAAGCTTTAGGAGTTTTGCTCTATAATTGGGAAAGTGAGGAACTATAGTCAGTCGTTCGGATTGAGGGAAGCCTTTGGGATCTTAAAATTGTAGAATCTTCAACCCTTTGAATTGAGATCAGGAAATATGGCAGCACACTTTGCTTTGATTGTGACTTTATTTTTAGAAATGAATTTATTACAAACCAGATTTTAAATAGAACACCAACAGTTCTGCTGTTCTGCCAAATTGTAATGAGGGGGAAATGATATTGTTCAGTGACTAGAACTTGGTTAGGCATTGCTTTGTCTTCAGGGGAAAATTGATTTGGAAAGCTTGTTAACAGCGTAAGGTGGTTTTTTGTTGTTAAATAATGCTCTTAGTAAACAACAAGATAATGAAAAAAACGAAAAAACATTTTCAATTGCATGAGGTTTTTTTAATAAAAATACTGTTCATCGAGCATAGATGATGGGAAAAAAGGTCAAATCAGGTGTTTTTTTAATTGATACTTGTTGAATACAATGATTAAGTGTTGTTTTTGGTTTAAGTGATCGGCAGGTTTTTGTCCAAAATAAAAGGCAATCTAGACAAGTCCTTTCAATCCAGGTTGCGGTCATTGTAAGATCATGACCGGTCCATTCACTTTGCTCAGAAAATATTGCCTGAGGGTTCTTGTTGCTTCTATCAATCTTTTTTATAATATATAGTCTTCTTTCTTGCACTGCCTAAAGTACGCAAATCCTTTCTTGGTGATCTCCCCACCTGCCTTCCTCCATAGTATTGATTTATAGGGTATTTGAGAATACCTGCCTTCCTCCATAGTACTGATTGTATTGGTTTATAGGGTATTTGAGAATACCTTCCTTCATAGTACTGATTGTATTGGTTTATAGGTGTATCTGAGAATATTGTGTATACTTTGTGACTCTATACAATGGTATGTGTAATGTTTTCAAGTTGAACAGCTGATGCTTTTTATTATTTAAAAACAAATATGACACTTTTTGGGGGCTTACTATTATTCTTTGATGCATTTTTACCCATTATTTTCTTTGTGGACATTTGATCTTGTTAGAGTCAATGCCGAATTAATTCACCAAAGGCATGGACAACAAAAATGACTAATTACCAGAAACTCTTCAGTTTGAAATGCCTCTCAATTCAGATGGTAACGTGGACACTCCTCCCAACAGACTATAAATCGAGTCAAAAGGAAAAGAAAACATTTGCAAATTCTTAGTGGCTGCTAAAAGAAAGTTTGTTATTATAAAGAAAAAACCCTGACTAAAACTAAAGTGGATTTTGCCATGCAGTCAAGCTGTTCAACAAATGTAAAGAGCAGAACTAAGGAACTTCAGGATATTTCGACAATTTTTGTCAGTTGATCACTCTTGTCAATGGCAAGTTTTTGGCATAAGAGCACAAAGCTATTAATTGTCTGTTCTTTTTGTGAAGAACTTGAGATATAGCAAAAAGAAAACGGTAAGGCATTTGTATGCCACCAAGAAAGACGTTGAAAGAGTTTAAGGTCTAGTATCTTTTGCACCAGTTTGCACAAATAAAGAATTTGTATGCCACCAAGAAAGCCGTTGAAAGAGTTTAAGGTCTAGTATCTTTTGCACCAGTTTGCACAAATAGAGCTGCTTGCTGTTTTCAAAAGTGCATTTACACAGCTGGTCTTGAAACCCCCTATTAATGAATGAATTCCAACACCCAATACATGTTGCAGGCAAATCCAGACATGGCGTCTGTTTTGGAATTAGGGGCTGTTTTGTCCTAGTACATTCGCTTCTTTTAGTGTTGACAATTTTCGACCACCATTATTTATTATTTATTATTTATTATGACATTCCCTGCACCGCTCTGTCTTGACTAGGTTGTATTCCTGCATATCAACAAGTTATGTTCTTCTACAGTTCTATATACTCTTATGTGCGACTTCTTATCAACTTTGTTGTCCGTCTGTACCAGTTTGATACCCCTACTGTTGACGCGTATTGACCGATGTGCTGTGCAATAGAGCAGGTTTGTGGACATGCCGTGGTGGGCCGTTGTAACATAGCAAGCTGCATGGTGTACATAGGCTTTGTATGGGATGCTATTGTAACCCCTAGTCCTTGGTTTGTAGCCTCATGGCTTTGAAGCTAAGCTAGTACCGTCTACAGATTGTAGTCCGTTTTCTTCAATCTTTCTCACTGGCTTGGTCAAGATTTAGAAACCAGATATTTTCGTATTAACAAATATTTTGTACTTGTTTCCAGCTTTCTTCATACTTCGTGGGTGATGTTCGAACCCATTACTACTCTGCATATTATATTAACAGTGTTTCTTGCACATTTTGAACATTTTTGCATTTAAATTTTTGCTTCCCCCATATTTTATCCCCCTTATACTAAGCCAAACTGGCAGCAAATTTGCCTGTCATTTTCTACTGATCACATGTTTTGTGTAAGTGAAGCCTCATTTTGCAATCAATGAATGAAATATAGAGTTTTACGTCCTCTCGTCCCGGCAGGGCACATATGGGACATTAATTTTGCAATCAATTATAAAGTAGTTGGTTAGTGGTGGTAATTTGATACATTTCTATCCCTGCAGTTGTCCGATCATGGAAACAACTTGGCACAATACGAATTTGAATATTTTATTTGGAAGTTTTACTGGCGGAATGACCTTCAATCTGCCTTATACAGATGACCTGGTATCTGCAACTTGATCGATCGGTCAATCCGAGAAGTTTCTAGGGTTCAATTGAGAGAAATCAGACGAGAACATCCAAAATGTTTTATTTTGCAGTCCACGAAAACAATGACACTCATTGGTATGATTATTGAATGATTATCCTATGTAACCTCAAATATTTACTCAACAGTTTTGCTTTGAATATTTTTTTTTTCAATCACAAAACTCCGTTTCTATGGGGTGTAGCCGACTCAATGTGCTCACTCTGAAGGCAGAGCAGAAGGGGGGAGGGAATAGTCTGCTTGTGTTGCTATGGTGATTGTGCAGTGATGTGCACCAAAACTAACGTTTTGAAAGCTGTGCTTTCGCTACATGTAGTCATCGTTTCTTAGCTCAGTAGCCTGTGGTCAGCATTTCCAGCATGTGTGCTGTACTTGGGAATAAAACGCCTTTGTCCATCCACTGTTTGAGCTTTTCTCTGTGTGCGCGCGCGTGTGTGTGTGTGTGTCCCTATATTATAACCTGATAACATTCGACTTCATTCGTCAACTGCCAACCTATCCTATGCACTGTATAATACAGTACCTACAGTCTTGGACCAGTCATTTTGTGGTGTTTATCAAGATAAGCATCGTACCTGTGTGCAAGTGCAATTTCTGTTAGTTTAAAATGTCTCGGGGGGGGGGGGGGGGGGGGGGGGAAACGGGCGTGAATTTTCTCCATAGTGAAGGTGCCTTGCCTATGATACATCCCCACTCAGCCCAAAGGCCATCTGGCCCCAGCGTGGCAGCACAAGGCTGTGGAATGGTTGCAATTTTAAGAGTTGTGGTCTCACTCTCATGTTGCCATTGGCCCTCAGCTGAAGGCTGATGTCAACCAATAACAAGAATCAGCCGTTGGTCACACAGCTGTGACTGTCATGGTGCCATTGGCCCTCAGCTGAAGGCTGAGATCGACCAATAACAAGAATCAGCCGTTGGTCACACAGCTGTTGCTCTCATGTTGCCATTGGCCCTCAGCTGAAGGCTGATGTCAACCAATAACAAGAATCAGCCATTGGTCACACAGCTGTGACTGTCATGGTGCCATTGGCCCTCAGCTGAAGGCTGATGTCAACCAATAACAAGAATCAGCCGTTGGTCACACAGCTGTCACTCTCATGGTGCTATTGGCCCTCAGATGAAGGCTGATGTCAACCAATAACAAGAATCAGCCGTTGGTCCTACAGCTGTCACTCATGTTGCCATTGGCCCTCAGCTGAAGGCTGATGTCGACCAATAACAAGAATCAGCCGTTGGTCACACAGCTGTCACTCATGTTGCCATTGGCCCTCAGATGAAGGCTGATGTCAACCAATAACAAGAATCAGCCGTTGGTCACACAGCTGTCGCTCATGTTGCCATTGGCCCTTAGCTGAAGGCTGATGTCAACCAATAACAAGAATCAGCCGTTGGTCCTACAGCTGTCACTGTTATGGTGCCATTTGCCCTCAGCTGAAGGCTGATGTCGACCAATAACAAGAATCAGCCGTTGGTCCTACAGCTGTCACTCTCATGTTACCATTGACCCTCAGCTGAAGGCTGATGTCAACCAATAACAAGAATCAGCCGTTGGTCCTACAGCTGTCACTCTCATGTTACCATTGACCCTCAGCTGAAGGCTGATGTCAACCAATAACAAGAATCAGCCGTTGGTCCTACAGCTGTCACTCTCATGTTACCATTGACCCTCAGCTGAAGGCTGATGTCAACCAATAACAAGAATCAGCCGTTGGTCCTACAGCTGTCACTCTCATGTTACCATTGACCCTCAGCTGAAGGCTGATGTCAACCAATAACAAGAATCAGCCGTTGGTCCTACAGCTGTCACTCATGTTGCTATTGGCCCTCAGCTGAAGGCTGATGTCGACCAATAACAAGAATCAGTTCAGGTCCAACTTTTACTCCTCAAGCACACGTACACACATATGTGGAACTTCCACACAGAACCTGTAAATATAAGAAAGAAGGACAAAATAAGTGCATGCGTTTCTGTACAGAAATGCGTCCGCTTATTTTTTCCTTCTTTCTTTTACTTTCTTTTCTTTTGTTTGCAGGAAAGTTCCACCTGTATCTGTGCCCAGCCTGAGAGCCTGCCTCTCAGCACTGATGGTGCCCACGTCCTATGTAACAATGGCTAGTTTATTGAGATGGGAATTAGGGGGTGGGTGGGTGTCGGACTATACTTGAACGGATTTTATACTCCAGGCTCTTCAGGCCAAATTTCTGAACCACTCTTGGCAAAATTTGGTGCCCATGACCTGACAATGATGATTGTTGTGTCGGTACACCAAATGGCAAAACATATAAACATACTCCCAGTCAATCTCAGACCTGTTTACCCTCCCGGTTTTTCCGGAAATTTGCAAAAATTCGGGGTAAAATAAATTCCGGGTGAATGCTGAAAATCCCTGGAGTTCGAAAAACTGTCTTATTATTTGCTTCCGTTTGTATGAAAAGACGCAAGGGTTGTAGTTTTGCGCCAAGCATGTCGTCAGGCAAGTCAACCGCAGGCGGCAAGCGCCAGAAATCTTCGACAAACGACAGCAGTGATAGGGTGAAACGGCCAAAAGTGAAGCAAAAGTATTTGAAAGTGCCAGGAATAACAAGTTCACGTTTGGGAGACGAGCATGCACACTGCAAGTACTGCAACGTGGACTTCAAAATTTCGCATGGCGGCATAAGCGACATTGCGATGTGAATTCAGTTTTTTTCTCTCAAATTCCGGGTTTTTCTGTGGCCAATTCCAGGTTGTTCATTATAAGGGTAAACAGGTCTGCAATCTGATTTTGAGAATGAAACGGGAGGCAATTATTGATTAGTGATCCAAACCAGTGAGACTTTTCTCCCATTTTTTAAAACTTTTCAATGGGAGTCTGTTTGAATGGCTTTGCCATCTTGTTGGATCTTCTGAAGAATATTTGCATATGGAGCAAGGATAATGACGGAGTGACGCACTAGTGTGTCCCATATTGACGAGAAAATACAGTCCTCAGGTCATGTTTTGCAGGTGAAAGCCAGAAGGTACTATGTATCAGCCTGTATTCTAGGGCTGTGCCCCTGTAGCCCACCAGAAACCCCTGCCTTTCAGGGTTTGTTTTGTCCATGTGAGGGAGTTGCACCATCATTCTTCATGTGACAGTACCTTTGGGCTGTCACCCACAATTAGTACCATCTGTACAATAACCATCATTCTTCATGTGACAGTACCTTTGGGCTGTCACCCCACAATTAGTACCATCTGAACAATAACCATCATTCTTCATGTGACAGTACCTTTGGGCTGTCACCCACAATTAGTACCATCTGAACAATAACCATCATTCTTCATGTGACAGTACCTTTGGGCTGTCACCCACAATTAGTACCATCTGAACAATAACCATCATTCTTCATGTGACAGTACCTTTGGGCTGTCACCCACAATTAGTACCATCTGAACAATAACCATTCTTCATGTGACAGTGCCTTTGGGCTGTCACCCACAATTAGTACCATCTGAACAATAACCATTCTTCATGTGACAGTACCTTTGGGCTGTCACCCACAATTAGTACCATCTGAACAATAACCATCATTCTTCATGTGACAGTACCTTTGGGCTGTCACCCACAATTAGTACCATCTGAACAATAACCATCATTCTTCATGTGACAGTACCTTTGGGCTGTCACCCACAATTAGTACCATCTGAACAATAACCATCATTCTTCATGTGACAGTACCTTTGGGCTGTCACCCACAATTAGTACCATCTGAACAATAACCATTCTTCATGTGACAGTGCCTTTGGGCTGTCACCCACAATTAGTACCATTTGAACAATAACCATCATTCTTCATGTGACAGTACCTTTGGGCTGTCACCCCACAATTAGTACCATCTGAAAAATAACAATTCACAACAACAGTTGTACATGTTGATTTTGCTATAATTTATTAATAGTGACGATTATTAAGGATGAACATAATGCAAGTTTACTGAATGCAGGCAAACATATTTTTTTCTTCTTTTTCAGATAATTACTGGTAGGTGTGCCAGCGGTACCGAGCCCAATAACAAAGTAGATTAAGATAAAAGAAGGTTCTAAAATAGGGAAAATACTTGATGTTAAAAGACTAGTGACATTTCTTTTTTAAATCAGCATTTTCTTTGGAGTTGAAAGCTATTGTAATTGTTGCTTTGAGATTACTTGCTAACATTGCATAAATGCACTTGTTATGAATATGGATATTAAGACAGTGGGATCACACTGTGTGATGTCATCTAGAGGCACACAAATGACAAATCTAAAACCTAACGTGGCACACCATGCAGATTGCTATTTCCATGCACCTTGCTCAAACTACAGCAACTAGGATTTGACATGAATGAACCAATCGAATGGAAATGAAAAAGTCAGTAACCATACACAAATTGTTTCACATATACAAAAGTGTAAAACGATGACAGTAAATGATTACAAGAAGGTGCAAGAACAGCTGAAGTTTTAAGGTTAAGTACGTGTGGCCTCCACAGAGCATACAAGGCAGCACAGTCAATGACATTGAGTCATGGGTACAATACAATACAAACACATCATCTAAGTACCTGTGGCCATCATAGAGCATACAAGGCAGCATAGTCAATGACATTGAGTCATGGGTACAATTACAAACCAAACATACATAATCTAAGCAACGTGGGATTCAGCACATGTTCTCTCATACCCCACCCTTAAAAAAAGTTCATAAAGAAGAATGATTTGGTATCAACATTATAACATGTTTGGGCTTCTTTCTTCTTTTTTGTTTGTTTGGGGGGGTGGTATACTAATAATTATTAGTATTCATTGTGGGAGTGGTCAACAAAGCAGAGCTAGTTGATGAAGGGCATAGCTGCTGTGCTTTGTCTTAACGTGCAGTGGTCAAGTGACTAGCCGCTACCAGTGGCAGACGAGCTGAAGCCAAAGCCAAGGGACAGGGAGACCATGATCTGGAGGCAATAAATTGAGGTGACTGGACTTAACTTGCAGTGGTCAAGCGACTAGCCGCTACCAGTGGCAGACGAGCTGAAGCCAAAGCCAAGGGACAGGGAGACCATGATCTGGAGGCAATCGCTGAATCAGTCGAGGTGAATGGACTAAGACACGACTAGCATAGGGCACGCGCAGTGGGACTGATGCACAAAGCAATGAATTATCTCTAAATTCAAAATAGTTCTATTTGGATGTAGTAGATGTACACTTGTCACCCTTTATAATTTAAAATACGTATTTCAGCAAATGAAATATGGAAGGACTTGAATGGGAAGCAAAGTCAGTAAAAGTGGAGAGAGCCGAGGGTGTGGGGAATATGGGAATGGAAGGGGTAGGGGAGAGGGGGGTGAATGGATTGTGCACATTAAGATAATAATAATATAATATAGTTTGTTAAATTAAAGAACGATGTATAGTCTGAAAAGAACAAAAAGAAGATAATGTGTAAAAATGTTTTGCAGTAGTTGGAATTCATAACTACAGTGTGCGCACATGTTGATTGTGATGCACAGCAACAACTGGAATTGATAACTACAGTGTGTGCACATGTTGATTGTGATGCACAGCAACAACTGGAATTGATAACTACAGTGTGTGCACATGTTGATTGTGATGCATAGCAACAACTGGAATTGATAACTACAGTGTGTGCACATGTTGATTGTGATGCACAGCAACAACTGGAATTGATAACTACAGTGTGCGCACATGTTGATTGTGATGCACAACAACTGGAATTGATAACTACAGTGTGTGCACATGTTGATTGTGATGCACAGCAACAACTGGAATTGATAACTACAGTGTGTGCACATGTTGATTGTGATGCATAGCAACAACTGGAATTGATAACTACAGTGTGTGCACATGTTGATTGTGATGCATAGCAACAACTGGAATTGATAACCAGTGTGTGCACATGTTGATTGTGATGCACAGCAACAACTGGAATTGATAACCAGTGTGTGCACATGTTGATTGTGATGCACAACAACTGGCATTGATAACTACAGTGTGTGCACATGTTGATTGTGATGCACAGCAACAACTGGAATTGATAACTACAGTGTGTGCACATGTTGATTGTGATGCACAACAACTGGAATTGATAACTACAGTGTGTGCACATGTTGATTGTGATGCACAACAACTGGAATTGATAACTACAGTGTGTGCACATGTTGATTGTGATGCATAGCAACAACTGGAATTGATAACTACAGTGTGTGCACATGTTGATTGTGATGCACAACAACTGGAATTGATAACTACAGTGTGTGCACATGTTGATTGTGATGCATAGCAACAACTGGAATTGATAACTACAGTGTGTGCACATGTTGATTGTGATGCATAGCAACAACTGGAATTGATAACCAGTGTGTGCACATGTTGATTGTGATGCACAGCAACAACTGGAATTGATAACCAGTGTGTGCACATGTTGATTGTGATGCACAACAACTGGAATTGATAACTACAGTGTGTGCACATGTTGATTGTGATGCACAGCAACAACTGGAATTGATAACTACAGTGTGTGCACATGTTGATTGTGATGCACAACAACTGGAATTGATAACTACAGTGTGTGCACATGTTGATTGTGATGCACAGCAACAACTGGAATTGATAACTACAGTGTGTGCACATGTTGATTGTGATGCATAGCAACAACTGGAATTGATAACTACAGTGTGTGCACATGTTGATTGTGATGCATAGCAACAACTGGAATTGATAACTACAGTGTGTGTGCACATGTTGATTGTGATGCACAACAAACTGGAATTGATAACTACAGTGTGTGCACATGTTGATTGTGATGCACAGCAACAACTGGAATTGATAACTACAGTGTGTGCACATGTTGATTGTGATGCACAGCAACAACTGGAATTGATAACTACAGTGTGTGCACATGTTGATTGTGATGCACAGCAACAACTGGAATTGATAACTACAGTGTGTGTGCACATGTTGATTGTGATGCACAGCAACAACTGGAATTGATAACTACAGTGTGTGCACATGTTGATTGTGATGCACAGCAACAACTGGCATTGATAACTACAGTGTGTGCACATGTTGATTGTGATGCATAGCAACAACTGGAATTGATAACTACAGTGTGTGCACATGTTGATTGTGATGCACAACAACTGGAATTGATAACTACAGTGTGTGCACATGTTGATTGTGATGCACAGCAACAACTGGAATTGATAACTACAGTGTGTGCACATGTTGATTGTGATGCACAGCAACAACTGGAATTGATAACTACAGTGTGTGCACATGTTGATTGTGATGCACAGCAACAACTGGAATTGATAACTACAGTGTGTGCACATGTTGATTGTGATGCACAGCAACAACTGGCATTGATAACTACAGTGTGTGCACATGTTGATTGTGATGCACAGCAACAACTGGAATTGATAACTACAGTGTGCGCACATGTTGATTGTGATGCACAACAACTGGAATTGATAACTACAGTGTGTGCACATGTTGATTGTGATGCACAACAACAACTGGAATTGATAACTACAGTGTGTGCACATGTTGATTGTGATGCACAGCAACAACTGGAATTGATAACTACAGTGTGTGCACATGTTGATTGTGATGCACAGCAACAACTGGAATTGATAACTACAGTGTGTGCACATGTTGATTGTGATGCACAGCAACAACTGGAATTGATAACTACAGTGTGTGCACATGTTGATTGTGATGCATAGCAACAACTGGAATTGATAACTACAGTGTGTGCACATGTTGATTGTGATGCACAACAACTGGAATTGATAACTACAGTGTGTGCACATGTTGATTGTGATGCACAGCAACAACTGGAATTGATAACTACAGTGTGTGCACATGTTGATTGTGATGCACAGCAACAACTGGAATTGATAACTACAGTGTGTGCACATGTTGATTGTGATGCACAACACACTGGAATTGATAACTACAGTGTGTGCACATGTTGATTGTGATGCACAACAACTGGCATTGATAACTACAGTGTGTGCACATGTTGATTGTGATGCATAGCAACAACTGGAATTGATAACTACAGTGTGTGCACATGTTGATTGTGATGCACACAGCAACAACTGGAATTGATAACTACAGTGTGTGCACATGTTGATTGTGATGCACAGCAACAACTGGAATTGATAACTACAGTGTGTGCACATGTTGATTGTGATCCATAGCAACAACTGGAATTGATAACTACAGTGTGTGCACATGTTGATTGTGATGCATAGCAACAACTGGAATTGATAACTACAGTGTGTGCACATGTTGATTGTGATGCACAACAACTGGAATTGATAACTACAGTGTGTGCACATGTTGATTGTGATGCACAACAACTGGAATTGATAACTACAGTGTGTGCACATGTTGATTGTGATGCACAACAACAGCTGGAATTGATAACTACAGTGTGTGCACATGTTGATTGTGATGCACAACAACAGCTGGAATTGATAACTACAGTGTGTGCACATGTTGATTGTGATGCACACAACAACTGGAATTGATAACTACAGTGTGTGCACATGTTGATTGTGATGCACAGCAACAACTGGAATTGATAACTACAGTGTGTGCACATGTTGATTGTGATGCACAGCAACAACTGGAATTGATAACTACAGTGTGTGCACATGTTGATTGTGATGCACAACAACTGGAATTGATAACTACAGTGTGTGCACATGTTGATTGTGATGCACACAACAACTGGAATTGATAACTACAGTGTGTGCACATGTTGATTGTGATGCACAACAACAACTGGAATTGATAACTACAGTGTGTGCACATGTTGATTGTGATGCACAACAACAACTGGAATTGATAACTACAGTGTGTGCACATGTTGATTGTGATGCATAGCAACAACTGGAATTGATAACTACAGTGTGTGCACATGTTGATTGTGATGCACAACAACTGGAATTGATAACTACAGTGTGTGCACATGTTGATTGTGATGCACAACAACAACTGGAATTGATAACTACAGTGTGTGCACATGTTGATTGTGATGCACAGCAACAACTGGAATTGATAACTACAGTGTGTGCACATGTTGATTGTGATGTACAACAACTGGAATTGATAACTACAGTGTGTGCACATGTTGATTGTGATGCACACAACAACTGGAATTGATAACTACAGTGTGTGCACATGTTGATTGTGATGCACAGCAACAACTGGAATTGATAACTACAGTGTGTGCACATGTTGATTGTGATGCACAACAACTGGAATTGATAACTACAGTGTGTGCACATGTTGATTGTGATGCACAGCAACAACTGGAATTGATAACTACAGTGTGTGCACATGTTGATTGTGATGCACAACAACTGGAATTGATAACTACAGTGTGTGCACATGTTGATTGTGATGCACACAGCAACAACTGGAATTGATAACTACAGTGTGTGCACATGTTGATTGTGATGCACAGCAACAACTGGAATTGATAACTACAGTGTGTGCACATGTTGATTGTGATGCACAACAACTGGAATTGATAACTACAGTGTGTGTGCACATGTTGATTGTGATGCACAGCAACAACTGGCACATGTTGATTGTGATGCACAACACACTGGAATTGATAACTACAGTGTGTGCACATGTTGATTGTGATGCACAGCAACAACTGGAATTGATAACTACAGTGTGTGCACATGTTGATTGTGATGCATAGCAACAACTGGAATTGATAACTACATTGTGTGTGTGCACATGTTGATTGTGATGCACAACAACTGGAATTGATAACTACAGTGTGTGCACATGTTGATTGTGATGCACAGCAACAACTGGAATTGATAACTACAGTGTGTGCACATGTTGATTGTGATGCACAGCAACAACTGGAATTGATAACTACAGTGTGTGCACATGTTGATTGTGATGCACAACAACAGCTGGAATTGATAACTACAGTGTGTGTGCACATGTTGATTGTGATGCACAACAACTGGAATTGATAACTACAGTGTGTGCACATGTTGATTGTGATGCACAACAACTGGAATTGATAACTACAGTGTGTGCACATGTTGATTGTGATGCACAACAACAACTGGAATTGATAACTACAGTGTGTGCACATGTTGATTGTGATGCACAGCAACAACTGGAATTGATAACTACAGTGTGTGCACATGTTGATTGTGATGCACAACAACAACTGGCATTGATAACTACAGTGTGTGCACATGTTGATTGTGATGCACAACAACAGCTGGAATTGATAACTACAGTGTGTGTGCACATGTTGATTGTGATGCACAACAACAACTGGAATTGATAACTACAGTGTGTGCACATGTTGATTGTGATGCACAACAACAACTGGAATTGATAACTACAGTGTGTGCACATGTTGATTGTGATGCACAGCAACAACTGGAATTGATAACTACAGTGTGTGCACATGTTGATTGTGATGCATAGCAACAACTGGAATTGATAACTACAGTGTGTGCACATGTTGATTGTGATGCATAGCAACAACTGGAATTGATAACTACAGTGTGTGCACATGTTGATTGTGATGCATAGCAACAACTGGAATTGATAACTACAGTGTGTGCACATGTTGATTGTGATGCATAGCAACAACTGGAATTGATAACTACAGTGTGTGCACATGTTGATTGTGATGCATAGCAACAACTGGAATTGATAACTACAGTGTGTGCACATGTTGATTGTGATGCACAGCAACAACTGGAATTGATAACTACAGTGTGTGCACATGTTGATTGTGATGCACAGCAACAACTGGAATTGATAACTACAGTGTGTGCACATGTTGATTGTGATGCACACAGCAACAACTGGAATTGATAACTACAGTGTGTGCACATGTTGATTGTGATGCACAGCAACAACTGGAATTGATAACTACAGTGTGTGCACATGTTGATTGTGATGCACACAGCAACAACTGGAATTGATAACTACAGTGTGTGCACATGTTGATTGTGATGCATATCAACAACTGGAATTGATAACTACAGTGTGTGCACATGTTGATTGTGATGCACAACAACTGGAATTGATAACTACAGTGTGTGCACATGTTGATTGTGATGCACAACAACAACTGGCATTGATAACTACAGTGTGTGCACATGTTGATTGTGATGCACAACAGCTGGAATTGATAACTACAGTGTGTGTGCACATGTTGATTGTGATGCACAACAACTGGAATTGATAACTACAGTGTGTGCACATGTTGATTGTGATGCACAACAACAACTGGAATTGATAACTACAGTGTGTGCACATGTTGATTGTGATGCACAACAACAACTGGAATTGATAACTACAGTGTGTGTGCACATGTTGATTGTGATGCACAGCAACAACTGGAATTGATAACTACAGTGTGTGCACATGTTGATTGTGATGCACAACAACAGCTGGAATTGATATCTACAGTGTGTGCACATGTTGATTGTGATGCACAGCAACAACTGGAATTGATAACTACAGTGTGTGCACATGTTGATTGTGATGCACAGCAACAACTGGAATTGATAACTACAGTGTGTGCACATGTTGATTGTGATGCACAGCAACAACTGGAATTGATAACTACAGTGTGTGCACATGTTGATTGTGATGCACAACAACAGCTGGAATTGATAACTACAGTGTGTGTGCACATGTTGATTGTGATGCACAGCAACAACTGGAATTGATAACTACAGTGTGTGCACATGTTGATTGTGATGCACAGCAACAACTGGAATTGATAACTACAGTGTGTGCACATGTTGATTGTGATGCACAACAACTGGAATTGATAACTACAGTGTGTGCACATGTTGATTGTGATGCATAGCAACAACTGGAATTGATAACTACAGTGTGTGCACATGTTGATTGTGATGCATAGCAACAACTGGAATTGATAACTACAGTGTGTGCACATGTTGATTGTGATGCATAGCAATAACTGGAATTGATAACTACAGTGTGTGCACATGTTGATTGTGATGCACAACAACTGGAATTGATAACTACAGTGTGTGCACATGTTGATTGTGATGCACAACAACTGGAATTGATAACTACAGTGTGTGCACATGTTGATTGTGATGCACAACAACACTGGAATTGATAACTACAGTGTGTGCACATGTTGATTGTGATGCACAGCAACAACTGGAATTGATAACTACAGTGTGTGCACATGTTGATTGTGATGCACAGCAACAACTGGAATTGATAACTACAGTGTGTGCACATGTTGATTGTGATGCACAGCAACAACTGGAATTGATAACTACAGTGTGTGCACATGTTGATTGTGATGCACAGCAACAACTGGAATTGATAACTACAGTGTGTGCACATGTTGATTGTGATGCACAACAACTGGAATTGATAACTACAGTGTGTGCACATGTTGATTGTGATGCATAGCAACAACTGGAATTGATAACTACAGTGTGTGCACACGTTGATTGTGATGCACAGCAACAACTGGAATTGATAACTACAGTGTGTGCACATGTTGATTGTGATGCACAGCAACAACTGGAATTGATAACTACAGTGTGTGCACATGTTGATTGTGATGCACAGCAACAACTGGAATTGATGGATTAGTGGTTGATGCAGCTAGGATCATAACATGCATCCCCGAATGAAGGGACTACAGCAGCAGGCGGCTCAGAAGTTCTCGTAATGGTGGGTGTAGGTGTAGCCCTCCACTCTGTTCAGCTGGGAGCAGGCGGCCTGCACACTGGTGGTCATGGGGCCTGGACCACAGCTGAAGACACCAAACTGCTTCACCTGCACACAGACACAGCACAATGACTCAGTATTTCCCCCAAACCAAGGCTGAAATCCTGGATTAGACATAGACCTCAAGCACAGAAAAGCCCGCACTCGATAATTACCCTAAGGGCACGTGCACTTGTACTCAGAAACCAATCCGCACACATACATGTGGAAGTAAGGAATGTGAAGGCATGCACACAAATATGCACAAACCCATCCGCAATACGCACACATAAATGTGGAAGTAAGGAATGTGAAGGCATGCACACAAATATGCACAAACCCATCCATGTTATTTCTAAACTTCCAGATTATTTTTGTTTGGATTGTGTATGGGGTATATGCGCATGGTTTTCTGCGTACAGGTGTGTGTACATGCCTTAGCCTTAAGAAAATAAAATATCCATCAACTTCTTTCCTGTAGGCTATAGCAACGGCTTTTCTGCAGCAATGGAAAATCGTTTTAAAGCTTTTAGTTTTGTGTGTGTGGTACTAGGATGTTTGTTTTGTTTGTTTCTGAAGCAGACCACACCGTAGAGTCAGGAACGACTTGTTTATTTACTGCTCCAACACCATGCAGACATAGCACAGCAGCCATACAGTTTCTTTTTGTTTCTTTAAAAAAAATACATACGTTGCAATGTCTCTAAAACTAGAAGGTGTGCACTGTTGCAGTGGCCCCTATTCCTGCAGCCTGTGTCTCCGAGAACCATCCATGCCTCGACACTCAACTGTCTTAAAGTTCTCTTGGCCAAACGACTGGGATACTCTTTGGTCAAGGCAAATTTCATCCCCGGCCCTTCAAAATACACTCAAATAGCAGCTGCATTCTCTGCTGCCTGGAAGTTATAGTCGTGCAGTCTCACTGGCACACATCCCAAAGTGCCAATATCTGTAGAGGCTGCATTCTCTGCTGCCTGGAAGTTATAGTCGTGCAGTCTCACTGGCACACATCCCAAAGTGCCAATATCTGTAGAAGCTAAGAACAGTTGGATGCCATCTCTATTTGTAGTAGTATTATATTAGTATGCTCAGCTATAGAGTAGAACTGCACAAAGCGTATCGTTACCTGGGTGCTTCTCTGCAGGCTTTTATCAGAATTTGGGTTTATTTACAGAGGCCTCTGCCTGCAGATCATTTATTTAAAACTGAGAAGCAACTTCTACATTTGGTTTCTATCACCAGTTTGTACATCTCTCCTATCGATCATGTCTTAGTTTTGTTACTACGCTTCAAAGAGAGCCTTTCAAACCGTAACCCCCTTAAACTGGCATTTTCCCTTCAGCTTTATGGGCCAATGTTCCTGGACTCCTGTCTGTCAGGTGTTTCAGGATTGTGTAGAAGCACCCATGTAGTCAGTTACCTTGGGGTGCTCCAGCTGTAAGGAGTAGAGGAACTCCACAAAATCGGGCCGTCCGAAGTGAGTGGTGGCCTTGAGGCCTGTGAACAGACTGCGTCCCTCCACCTTCTGGAAGTGGCGCTCACAGATGTACTGAAACAACGTAGACGTCAAGAGTCAATGAAAATATGTTACTAACGTAAGGTTGAATAATTAAAACGTACAAGATTTGACTTAGTTTGAACAAAGTTGAAGATACATCTTCTGGAAGCGACGTTTGCTACAGGCGTAGGCTGCTGAAACACCACAGACGTCAACAGTCAATGAAAACATGTCGGGTGACATGCCGTGATTATCGTTATGCAAAGATCAACACAGTGATCCTTACAAATGTACTGAAACAAACCGGTCAAATCTAAGTGAAAACCATTGTGGATAAAACCTGTAAAACACGCATTGTTAATGTTACCAGGCATGGGAATTGTCAGTCTTTTGGCTGATTTCAGCTTTTTTGATGGTCCTCTTCAGTCTGTTTTTGCAAGTTTCAGCTTGTTTTGATGGTCCAAGAGGACATTTATAAGATAACCAAAAAGAATCCCAATGAGTAAAACTTAAGTTATTGGTTATAAATGAAATTGCAAAATGAACTAAATATATCAGTCTTATCTCTAATACTGTTTTTAAGGCTTAGATAACAGAAGAAGCTTCATTTTCTGGGGGCTGTATCCCAACACACACGGTTTTCAGTGGGTTTTTCTTTTATATTCCTTGTTCCTATGCCTGCTTCCAGACCCCAATTTTCAGTCTTTTTTGTCTTCTCTAATTCCCATGCCTGGTTATGCACAGATCAGCATAGAGGAAGGCACACACACCTTCTGGGAGAGACATGTATCCCCCTTCCCCTACTGAAACGCCACACATGTCGACATTCAATGAAAAACATGTTGCATATCATTATGGAAGGATTGATATAGCACATGTCGACATTCAATGAAAAACATATGTTGCATATCGCTATGCAAGGATTGACACAGCACATGTCGACATTCAATGAAAAAGATGTTGCATATCATTATGGAAGGATTGACATAGCACATGTCGACATTCAATGAAAAACATATGTCGCATATCGCTATGCAAGGATTGACACAGCACATGTCGACATTCGATGAAAAACATATGTTGCATATCGCTATGCAAGGATTGACACAGCACATGTCGACATTCAATGAAAAACATATGTTGCATATCGCTATGCAAGGATTGACACAGCACATGTCGACATTCAATGAAAAACATATGTTGCATATCGTTATGCAAGGATTGACACAGCACATGTCGACATTCAATAAAAAAAACATATGTTGCATATCGCTATGCAAGAATTAGCATAGCTGAACACATGTACTGAAGACGCATCCACCTTCTGGATGTGACGTTCGCAGATGTACCCACACACCACAAACATGCATAAGAAATATGCATAAATAGAGAAGACAGACAGACAGGCACTAAACAACATGGTAGTGAGCAAAAGACAGACAGACAGGCAGTAAACAGCATGGTAGTGAGCAGAAGACAGACAGACAGAGCAGTAAACAGCATGGTAGTGAGCAGAAGACAGACAGGCAGACAAACAGCATGGTAGTGAGCAGAAGACAGACAGGCAGTAAACAGCAGTGCAGAAGACAGACAGTGAGCATGGAAGACAGACAGGCAGTAAACAACATGGTAGTGAGCAGAAGACAGACAGACAGGCAGTAAACAACATGGTAGTGAGCAGAAGACAGACAGGCAGTAAACAACATGGTAGTGAGCAGAAGACAGACAGACAGGCAGTAAACAACATGGTAGTGAGCAGAAGACAGACAGGCAGTAAACAGCATGGTAGTGAGCAGAAGACAGACAGGCATAAACAACATGGTAGTGAGCAGACAGACAGACAGACAGTAAACAGCAGAAGACAGACAGGCAGTAAACAGCATGGTAGTGAGCAGAAGACAGACAGACAGGCAGTAAACAGCATGGTAGTGAGCAGAAGACAGACAGACAGGCAGTAAACAGCATGGTAGTGAGCAGAAGACAGACAGACAGGCAGTAAACAGCATGGTAGTGAGCAGAAGACAGACAGACAGTAAACAGCATGGTAGTGAGCAGAAGACAGACAGACAGACAGTAAACAGCATGGTAGTGAGCAGAAGACAGACAGACAGGCAGTAAACAGCATGGTAGTGAGCAGAAGACAGACAGACAGGCAGTAAACAGCATGGTAGCAGCAGAAGTAGACAGACAGGCAGTAAAGACATGGTAGTGAGCAGAAGACAGACAGACAGTAAACAGCATGGTAGTGAGCAGAAGACAGACAGACAGTAAACAGCATGGTAGTGAGCAGAAGACAGACAGACAGGCAGTAAACAGCATGGTAGTGAGCAGAAGACAGACAGACAGTAAACAGCATGGTAGTGAGCAGAAGACAGACAGACACAGTAAACAGCATGGTAGTGAGCAGAAGACAGACAGACATGGTAGTGAGCAGACAGTAAACAGCATGGTAGTGAGCAGAAGACAGACAGACAGTAAACAGCATGGTAGTGAGCTGAAGACAGACAGACAGTAAACAGCATGGTAGTGAGCAGAAGACAGACAGACAGTAAACAGCATGGTAGTGAGCAGAAGACAGACAGACAGTAAACAGCATTGTAGTAAACACACATGGTAGTGAGCAGAAGACAGACAGACAGGACAGTAAACAGCATGGTAGTGAGCAGAAGACAGACAGACAGACAGTAAACAGCATGGTAGTGAGCAGAAGACAGACAGACAGACAGTAAACAGCATGGTAGTGAGCAGAAGACAGACAGACAGTAAACAGCATGGTAGTGAGCAGAAGACAGACAGACAGACATGGTAGTGAGCAGAAGACAGACAGACAGGCAGTAAACAGCATGAGGTAGTGAGCAGAAGACAGACAGACAGACAGTAAACAGCATGGTAGTGAGCAGAAGACAGACAGACAGTAAACAGCATGGTAGTGAGCAGAAGACAGACAGACAGTAAACAGACATGGTAGTGAGCAGACAGACAGACAGGCAGTAAACAGCATGGTAGTGAGCAGAAGACAGACAGACAGTAAACAACATGGTAGTGAGCAGAAGACAGACAGACAGACAGTAAACAGACATGGTAGTGAGCAGAAGACAGACAGACAGGCAGTAAACAGCATGGTAGTGAGCAGAAGACAGACAGACAGACAGACAGTAAACAGCATGGTAGTGAGCAGAAGACAGACAGACAGACAGTAAACAGCATGGTAGTGAGCAGAAGACAGACAGACAGTAAACAGCATGGTAGTGAGCAGAAGACAGACAGACAGACAGTAAACAGCATGGTAGTGAGCAGAAGAAGACAGACAGACAGTAAACAGCATGGTAGTGAGCAGAAGACAGACAGACAGACAGTAAACAGCATGGTAGTGAGCAGAAGACAGACAGACAGTAAACAGCATGGTAGTGAGCAGAAGACAGACAGACAGACAGTAAACAGCATGGTAGTGAGCAGAAGACAGACAGACAGTAAACAACATGGTAGTGAGCAGAAGACAGACAGACAGACAGTAAACAACATGGTAGTGAGCAGAAGACAGACAGACAGACAGTAAACAACATGGTAGTGAGCAGAAGACAGACAGACAGACAGTAAACAACATGGTAGTGAGCAGACAGACAGACAGTAAACAACAGAGCAGACAGACAGACAACAGTAAACAGCATGGTAGTGAGCAGAAGACAGACAGACAGACAGTAAACAGCATGGTAGTGAGCAGAAGACAGACAGACAGACAGTAAACAACATGGTAGTGAGAGACAGACAGGACATGGTAGGAGCAGACAGACAGACAGGCACAAACACATGGTAGTGAGCAGAAGACAGACAGACAGACAGTAAACAACATGGTAGTGAGCAGAAGACAGACAGACAGTACAACAGCATGGTAGTGAGCAGAAGACAGACAGACAGACAGTAAACAGACACAGGTAGTGAGCAGAAGACAGACAGACAGACAGTAAACAACATGGTAGTGAGCAGAAGACAGACAGACAGTAAACAACATGGTAGTGAGCAGAAGACAGACAGACAGTAAACAACATGGTAGTGAGCAGAAGACAGACAGACAGTAAACAACATGGTAGTGAGCAGAAGACAGACAGACAGACAGTAAACAGCATGGTAGTGAGCAGAAGACAGACAGACAGACAGTAAACAGCATGGTAGTGAGCAGAAGACAGACAGACAGTAAACAACATGGTAGTGAGCAGAAGACAGACAGACAGTAAACAACATGGTAGTGAGCAGAAGACAGACAGACACAGTAAACAGCATGGTAGTGAGCAGAAGACAGACAGACAGGCAGTAAACAACATGGTAGTGAGCAGAAGACAGACAGACAGTAAACAACATGGTAGTGAGCAGAAGACAGACAGACAGACAGTAAACAACATGGTAGTGAGCAGAAGACAGACAGACAGACAGTAAACAGACATGGTAGTGAGCAGCAGAAGACAGACAGACAGTAAACAACATGGTAGTGAGCAGAAGACAGACAGACAGTAAACAACATGGTAGTGAGCAGAAGACAGACAGACAGACAGTAAACAGCATGGTAGTGAGCAGAAGACAGACAGACAGACAGTAAACAACATGGTAGTGAGCAGAAGACAGACAGACAGACAGTAAACAGCATGGTAGTGAGCAGAAGACAAACAGACAGTAAACAGACAGTGAGCAGAAGACAGACAACAGACAGTAAACAACATGGTAGTGAGCAGAAGACAGACAGACAGACAGTAAACAACATGGTAGTGAGCAGAAGACAGACAGACAGGCAGTAAACAGCATGGTAGTGAGCAGGCAGACAGACAGACAGACAGGCAGTGAGCAGAAGACAGACAGACAGTCAGTAAAACAACATGGTAGTGAGCAGAAGACAGACAGACAGACAGTAAACAACATGGTAGTGAGCAGAAGACAGACAGACAGACAGTAAACAACATGGTAGTGAGCAGAAGACAGACAGACAGACAGTAAACAACATGGTAGTGAGCAGAAGACAGACAGACAGACAGTAAACAACATGGTAGTGAGCAGAAGACAGACAGACAGACAGAAAACAACATGGTAGTGAGCAGACAGACAGACAGACAGGCAGTAAGACAACATGGTAGTGAGCAGAAGACAGACAGACAGTAAACAACATGGTAGTGAGCAGAAGACAGACAGACAGACAGTAAACAGCATGGTAGTGAGCAGAAGACAGACAGACAGACAGTAAACAGCATGGTAGTGAGCAGAAGACAGACAGACAGACAGTAAACAGACATGGTAGTGAGCAGAAGACAGACAGACAGACAGTAAACAACATGGTAGTGAGCAGAAGACAGACAGACAGACAGTAAACAACATGGTAGTGAGCAGAAGACAGACAGACAGTAAACAACATGGTAGTGAGCAGAAGACAGACAGACAGTAAACAACATGGTAGTGAGCAGAAGACAGACAGACAGACAGTAAACAACATGGTAGTGAGCAGAAGACAGACAGACAGTAAACAACATGGTAGTGAGCAGAAGAAGACAGACAGGCAGTAAACAGCATGGTAGTGAGCAGAAGACAGACAGACAGACAGTAAACAACATGGTAGTGAGCAGAAGACAGACAGACAGTAAACAACATGGTAGTGAGCAGAAGACAGACAGGCAGTAAACAGCATGGTAGTGAGCAGAAGACAGACAGACAGGCAGTAAACAACATGGTAGTGAGCAGAAGACAGACAGACAGGCAGTAAACAACATGGTAGTGAGCAGAAGACAGACAGACAGTAAACAACATGGTAGTGAGCAGAAGACAGACAGACAGACAGTAAACAACATGGTAGTGAGCAGAAGACAGACAGACAGTAAACAACATGGTAGTGAGCAGAAGACAGACAGACAGTAAACAACATGGTAGTGAGCAGAAGACAGACAGACAGGCAGTAAACAACATGGTAGTGAGCAGAAGACAGACAGACAGACAGTAAACAGCATGGTAGTGAGCAGAAGACAGACAGACAGACAGTAAACAGCATGGTAGTGAGCAGAAGACAGACAGACAGTAAACAGCATGGTAGTGAGCAGAAGACAGACAGACAGTAAACAGCATGGTAGTGAGCAGAAGACAGACAGACAGTAAACAGCATGGTAGTGAGCAGAAGAAGACAGACAGACAGTAAACAGCATGGTAGTGAGCAGAAGACAGACAGACAGGCAGACAGCACGGTAGTGAGCAGTAAACAGCATGGTAGTGAGCAGAGACAGACAGACAGGCAGTAAACAGCATGGTAGTGAGCAGAAGACAGACAGACAGGCAGTAAACAGCATGGTAGTGAGCAGAAGACAGACAGACAGGCAGTAAACAGCATGGTAGTGAGCAGAAGACAGACAGACAGGCAGTAAACAGCATGGTAGTGAGCAGGCAAGACAGACAGACAGTACAGACAACAGCATGGTAGTGAGCAGAAGAAGACAGACAGACAGTAAACAACATGGTAGTGAGCAGAAGACAGACAGACAGTAAACAACATGGTAGTGAGCAGAAGACAGACAGACAGACAGTAAACAACATGGTAGTGAGCAGAAGACAGACAGACAGACAGTAAACAACATGGTAGTGAGCAGAAGACAGACAGACATGGTAGTGAGCAGTAAACAGACATGGTAGTGAGCAGAAGACAGACAGACAGGCAGTAAACAACATGGTAGTGAGCAGAAGACAGACAGACAGTAAACAGCATGGTAGTGAGCAGAAGACAGACAGACAGACAGTAAACAGCATGGTAGTGAGCAGAAGACAGACAGACAGGCAGTAAACAGCATGGTAGTGAGCAGAAGACAGACAGGCAGTAAACAGCATTGTAGTGAGCAGAAGACAGACAGACAGGCAGTAAACAGCATGGTAGTGAGCAGAAGACAGACAGACAGGCAGTAAACAGCATTGTAGTGAGCAGAAGACAGACAGACAGGCAGTAAACAGCATGGTAGTGAGCAGAAGACAGACAGACAGAGCATGGTAGTGAGCAGAAGACAGACAGACAGTAAACAGCATGGTAGTGAGCAGAAGACAGACAGACAGTAAACAGCATGGTAGTGAGCAGAAGACAGACAGACAGTAAACAGCATGGTAGTGAGCAGAAGAAGACAGACAGACAGTAAACAGCATGGTAGTGAGCAGAAGACAGACAGACAGACAGACAGACAGTAAACAGCATGAGCAGAAGACAGACACAGGCAGTAAAAACATGGTAGTGAGCAGAAGACAGACAGACAGACAGTAAACAGCATGGTAGTGAGCAGAAGACAGACAGACAGGCAGTAAACAGCATGGTAGTGAGCAGAAGACAGACAGACACAGTAAACAACATGGTAGTGAGCAGAAGACAGACAGACAGACAGTAAACAACATGGTAGTGAGCAGAAGACAGACAGACAGTAAACAGCATGGTAGTGAGCAGAAGACAGACAGACAGTAAACAGCATGGTAGTGAGCAGAAGACAGACAGACAGTAAACAGCATGGTAGTGAGCAGAAGACAGACAGACAGGCAGTAAACAGCATGGTAGTGAGCAGAAGACAGACAGACAGGCAGTAAACAGCATGGTAGTGAGCAGAAGACAGACAGACAGTAAACAGCATGGTAGTGAGCAGAAGACAGACAACAGTAAACAGCATGGTAGTGAGCAGAAGACAGACAGACAGACAGTAAACAGCATGGTAGTGAGCAGAAGACAGACAGACAGTAAACAGCATTGTAGTGAGCAGAAGACAGACAGGCAGTAAACAGCATGGTAGTGAGCAGAAGACAGACAGACAGTAAACAGCATGGTAGTGAGCAGAAGACAGACAGACAGGCAGTAAACAGCATGGTAGTGAGCAGAAGACAGACAGACAGTAAACAGCATGGTAGTGAGCAGAAGACAGACAGGCAGTAAACAGCATGGTAGTGAGCAGACAGACAGACAGACAGACAGACAGACAGTAAACAGCATGGTAGTGAGCAGAAGAGAAGACAGACAGGCAGTAAACAGCATGGTAGTGAGCAGAAGACAGACAGACAGTAAACAACATGGTAGTGAGCAGAAGACAGACAGACAGGCAGTAAACAGCATGGTAGTGAGCAGAAGACAGACAGACAGGCAGTAAACAACATGGTAGTGAGCAGAAGACAGACAGACAGTAAACAGCATGGTAGTGAGCAGAAGACAGACAGACAGTAAACAGCATGGTAGTGAGCAGAAGAAGACAGACAGACAGTAAACAGCATGGTAGTGAGCAGAAGACAGACAGACAGGCAGTAAACAGCATGGTAGTGAGCAGAAGACAGACAGACAGTAAACAGCATGGTAGTGAGCAGACAGACAGACAGACAGTAAACAGCATGGTAGTGAGCAGAAGACAGACAGACAGGCAGTAGTGAGCAGAACAGACAGACACATGCATGGTAGTGAGCAGAAGACAGACAGACAGTAAACAGCATGGTAGTGAGCAGAAGACAGACAGACAGTAAACAGCATGGTAGTGAGCAGAAGACAGACAGACAGTAAACAGCATGGTAGTGAGCAGAAGAAGACAGACAGACAGTAAACAGCATGGTAGTGAGCAGAAGACAGACAGACAGGCAGTAAACAGTAAACAGCATGGTAGTGAGCAGAAGACAGACAGAGAGCAGAAGACAGACAGGCAGTAAACAGCATGGTAGTGAGCAGAAGACAGACAGACAGGCAGTAAACAGCATGGTAGTGAGCAGAAGACAGACAGACAGGCAGTAAACAGCATGGTAGTGAGCAGAAGACAGACAGACAGGCAGTAAACAGCATGGTAGTGAGCAGAAGACAGACAGACAGGCAGTAAACAGCATGGTAGTGAGCAGACAGACACAGTAAACAGCATGGTAGTGAGCAGAAGAAGACAGACAGACAGTAAACAGCATGGTAGTGAGCAGAAGACAGACAGACAGTAAACAGCATGGTAGTGAGCAGAAGACAGACAGACAGGCAGTAAACAGCATGGTAGTGAGCAGAAGACAGACAGACAGGCAGTAAACAACATGGTAGTGAGCAGAAGACAGAAAGACAGACAGTAAACAGCACGGTAGTGAGCAGAAGACAGACAGACAGGCAGTAAACAGCACGGTAGTGAGCTGAAGACAGACAGACGTACAGACCAACTTATAGACAGACACTGTTCCAACCAGCATGGTGGCACACGATCATTGTTCTGCCTTAACAGGGTGACCCAAAACACGTGGTGCTGAACACGTTATGTGTCATACGAACTCTCTGTTAAGAACTCGGTAACAGTTCAATCAAATATAGACACAGACAGACAGACAACTAGACGCTGACCAGCATGGTGGTCCTCAGGTCGTATTTCTGCCTGAACTGGGTGACGAAGATGTGCGTGCTGACCACATCCTGGGTGTCCGTCTGCTCCACCTCTCTGATCACGTCCGTCATCCACTCGAAGCTCTTCTGGGTCCGTGTCACCCACAGGAAATACACCTGAAAGCAGAGAGAGGAATACACCTGAAAGGAGAGAGAGAGGAATACACCTGAAAGGAGAGAGAGGAATACACCTGAAAGGAGAGAGAGGAATACACCTGAAAGGAGAGAAAGGAATACACCTGAAAGGAGAGAGAGGAATACACCTGAAAGGAGAGAGAGGAATACACCTGAAAGGAGAGAAAGGAATACACCTGAAAGGAGATAATGGAATACACCTGAAAGGAGAGAAAGGAATACACCTGAAAGGAGAGAATGGAATACACCTGAAAGGAGAGAGAGGAATACACCTGAAATGAGAGAGAGGAATACACCTGAAAGGAGAGAGAGGAATACACCTGAAAGGAGAGAGAGGAATACACCTGAAAGGAGAGAATGGAATACACCTGAAAGGAGAGAGAGGAATACACCTGAAAGGAGAGAGAGGAATACACCTGAAAGGAGAGAATGGAATACACCTGAAATGAGAGAGAGGAATACACCTGAAAGGAGAGAGAGGAATACACCTGAAAGGAGAGAAAGGAATACAGAAAGGAGAGAGAGGAATACACCTGAAAGGAGAGAGAGGAATACACCTGAAAGGAGAGAGAGGAATACACCTGAAAGGAGAGAATGGAATACACCTGAAAGGAGAGAGAGGAATACACCTGAAAGGAGAGAGAGGAATACACCTGAAAGGAGAGAGAGGAATACACCTGAAAGGAGAGAGAGGAATACAGAAAGGAGAGAGAGGAATACACCTGAAAGGAGAGAGAGGAATACAGAAAGGAGAGAGAGGAATACACCTGAAAGGAGAGAGAGAGAGGAATACACCTGAAAGGAGAGAAAGGAATACACCTGAAAGGAGAGAGAGGAATACACCTGAAAGGAGAGAGAGGAATACACCTGAAAGGAGAGAGAGGAATACACCTGAAAGGAGAGAAAGGAATACACCTGAAAGGAGAGAAAGGAATACACCTGAAAGGAGAGAAAGGAATACACCTGAAAGGAGAGAGAGGAATACACCTGAGGAGAGAGAGAGAGGAATACACCTGAAAGGAGAGAGAGGAATACACCTGAAAGGAGAGAGAGAGAGGAATACACCTGAAAGGAGAGAAAGGAATACACCTGAAAGGAGAGAGAGGAATACACCTGAAAGGAGACAGAGGAATACACCTGAAAGGAGAGAAAGGAATACACCTGAAAGGAGAGAAAGGAATACACCTGAAAGGAGAGAAAGGAATACAGAAAGGAGAGAGAGGAATACACCTGAAAGGAGAGAGAGAGAGGAATACAACTGAAAGGAGAGAGAGGAATACACCTGAAAGGAGAGAGAGGAATACACCTGAAAGGAGACAGAGGAATACACCTGAAAGGAGAGAGAGGAATACACCTGAAAGGAGAGAAAGGAATACAGAAAGGAGAGAGAGGAATACACCTGAAAGGAGAGAGAGGAATACACCTGAAAGGAGAGAAAGGAATACACCTGAAAGGAGAGAGAGGAATACACCTGAAAGGAGAGAGAGGAATACACCTGAAAGGAGGAGAGAGGAATACACCTGAAAGGAGAGAGAGGAATACACCTGAAAGGAGAGAGAGGAATACACCTGAAAGGAGAGAAAGGAATACACCTGAAAGGAGAGAAAGGAATACAGAAAGGAGAGAGAGGAATACACCTGAAAGGAGAGAGAGGAATACACCTGAAAGGAGAGAGAGGAATACACCTGAAAGGAGAGAAAGGAATACACCTGAAAGGAGAGAAAGGAATACACCTGAAAGGAGAGAAAGGAATACACCTGAAAGGAGAGAGAGGAATACACCTGAAAGGAGAGAAAGGAATACACCTGAAAGGAGAGAGAGGAATACACCTGAAAGGAGAGAGAGAGAGGAATACACCTGAAAGGAGAGAGAGGAATACACCTGAAAGGAGAGAAAGGAATACACCTGAAAGGAGAGAGAGGAATACACCTGAAAGGAGAGAGAGAGAGGAATACACCTGAAAGGAGAGAGAGGAATACACCTGAAAGGAGAGAGAGGAATACACCTGAAAGGAGAGAGAGGAATACACCTGAAAGGAGAGAGAGGAATACACCTGAAAGGAGAGAAAGGAATACACCTGAAAGGAGAGAGAGGAATACACCTGAAAGGAGAGAGAGGAATACACCTGAAAGGAGAGAAAGGAATACACCTGAAAGGAGAGAATGGAATACACCTGAAAGGAGAGAGAGGAATACACCTGAAAGGAGAGAGAGGAATACAGAAAGGAGAGAGAGGAATACACCTGAAAGGAGAGAGAGGAATACACCTGAAAGGAGAGAGAGGAATACACCTGAAAGGAGAGAGAGGAATACACCTGAAAGGAGAGAGAGGAATACACCTGAAATGAGAGAGAGGAATACACCTGAAAGGAGAGAGAGGAATACACCTGAAATGAGAGAGAGGAATACACCTGAAAGGAGAGAGAGGAATACACCTGAAAGGAGAGAGAGGAATACACCTGAAAGGAGAGAGAGGAATACACCTGAAAGGAGAGAGAGGAATACACCTGAAA
>CM065693.1:59000587-59023087 GCA_017654935.2 Phymorhynchus buccinoides
GAAGGGCGTGACCCCGATTCCCCCGCCCACCAGCACCGCCACATCGCACGAGTACCAGTCCTGATGGCCCTCCCCGAACGGCCCGTCCAGGTACAGCTGTAATGTCAAGGTCAAGGTCAGGTCAAGGTGAAGATAAGGTCAAGTCAAGGTTAAATCACTGAGGAAAGAAGTACCAGTCCTGATGGCCCTCCCCAAAGGGCCCGTCCAGGTACAGCTGCAATGTCAAGGTCAGGTCAAGGTCAAGATAAGGTCAAGGTTAATCAATGAGGAAAGAAGTACCAGTTCTGATGTCCCTCCCCGAATGGCCCGTCCAGTTACAGCTGTAAGGTCAAGGTCAAGGTCAGGTCAAGGTTAAGTCAATGAGGAAAGAAGTACCAGTCCTGATGGCCCTACCAAAATGGCCAGTCCAGGTACAGCTGTAAGGTCAAGGTCAGGTCAAGGTTAAGTCAATGAGGAAAGAAGTATCAGTCCTGATGGCCCTACCAAAATGGCCAGTCCAGGTACAGCTGTAAGGTCAAGGTCAGGTCAAGGTTAAGTCAATGAGGAAAGAAGTACCAGTCCTGATGGCCCTCCCCAAATGGCCCGTCCACGTACAGCTGTAATGTCAAGGTCAGGTCAAGGTGAATGTCACGAAATCCCCCGCTCGATCCTGATCAGAGATCGGGAGAGGCAAATCGCGAACCCCGAGGAGAGTCTCGCACGCCCAGACAGACAAACTCGCAGGAGAAGGCACACGCGCACACCAGAAGTACAATACAAAACAAGACTATTTATTATAAGCAAGCACACACACACACTTACACAATTCAATACACTCAATGTTTAACAAATTATCTACACAATATACATGGCATTCAAAAGTTTGTCCAAAGAATAAACTAAAGCCGGCAACTTAACTGAATAACTAAAAGAGAGTTTGTAAGCAGAAACACAAAATTGAAGGGAAAAACGACGAAAGGGCAGACGAAGAAAAGAAGTCCAACAAAAACAGCAGAGCGTCCGAAGAAGAAGACAAAGGGGAAAACAAAAGTCAGTAGAAAAACTGCTCCCCCTCCTGGGGCAGGCTACAGCAGCAGAAACAAAAGAAGAGAGACGGCAGAGGTCGCCCCCAGACTCCTCAACAGGAACGTCGAAGCCTGGCCCGAACGCACAGACAGGCCCACAGATCGGGCCTAACACGGGGCCAGACAGAAAGGCGGGCGGCCTCCCACAGCCGGAAACGGAGAAAAGAGCGGTTGACCGGGCGGTCAACCAGGCAGCAACAGGTCAGGTCAGGTTCAGGCTCAGGATCAGGATCAGGATCAGGATCAGGATCAGGACAAACTTCCAAGTGGCGGAATGAAGAAGAAGAATCCTCCCCACAAGACAGTCGCAGCTCTGGTCTCGCCAAGGGCTCGGGGTAAGCGCGAGCAGGTGGAAGGGGTTCCGGACCGGCCACAGCTTTCTTCCAGGACTCCAGTGAACGCCAGGGACGATGACGGGGAAGGGAGGACAATGAGGAACCAAATAAAAAGGGGTGAAGATGGCGATGAGGATGAAGAAAAGAAACGATGTCAGCCGAAGCTCTACAGCTTCGCTATCCCCACGTCTAGGACTCGTGCAGGATAAACAATTGATAACAGGATCCTTCAGGGACGTGGCCCTCACCACACCTCAGCACTGGGCGGCCGTAGGTGGACAGAACGATGAAAAGGAGAAAGGATGAAGCGATGAAGCGATGTTGCTTAACTGAAGGAAAAATATGGAGTGACGTTTGACCGGTCGAAACTCATGAAGTCGCCAGTTGAATGTGGAGTCTCGCGAGAGGTCAGAGCTAACACGGGTTGCACGGATTTCACAAGTAGGTTGTCTCGATTAGGTTCAAAGAAGGAGAAAGATCTCGGGGTCCTTTGTGATCGAGTGGTAGACTGTGCCTTTCTCTGTCTGTTCAGAAGAACAATGTCACAAACTCGTGACACACCCCCCTTCCGGAAAAGCACGTACTGGGTGAAAACACTCATCGTGTCGCAGCCTGGGATGTCGCCAAGTTGTCCTCTGAAGGTTTGGCTTGTGCAGCCTTCCGCACTCTCTCTTCCTCTGGCAAAACATGTCCCCATTTGATGAAGTGACCAAGGAACGACACTTCGCTCTTGCTGGTCTCACACTTACTGGATCGGACCGCCAGACGGACTTCACGTAGCCGCCGGGAGATACGCCGGAGGACCTGCACTTGTCTCTAGTCATGTGGGTCCAGTAAAAACCCTGCTGTACCCTCTCTTGAGTCCGGCAGGTGCTCATGTGTCCAACCAAGGGTGCGTCATGAGCCACTTTCTGCACCGATGGGGGTACAACAACTTGCTTGGCACCAGTGCGGTCGTTCTGATGGTGGCGGCAGAGTATCCTTTTCTCTTCCCTGAATGAGATAGTGCTGGACTTGGTAGCCCTAGGTTCAGCGTCCACTAACTCCGTCACCCTATCCAGCCGGCTGTCCTGCGACTGAGGTTTGCGGGGCACTTGTGGTGTCACTTCCTCCACAAACACTTCCAGTCCTGGCCGGACAATGGGTTGGAGTTCGTCCACCTTCTCGGCCATGGCGCGAGTGACTGCGCCCACATAGACCTTCTCGGGCAGAATAGACGCTAGAGTCTGCACCGTCCCATCCTCGAAGCAAACAGTATTCCCCAACAGCAATGAACACGCCGGTTGCTTAAGGGCCACTGCCCATACCTTGCCTTCGAAGTAAGGGGTGCACAACTCCACCAAATAGGTAGGGCGACGACACACAAATTGGGCTTCAACCCCTGATACTTCGCACACCGGTCCTCTGGGCGCCCCAGATGGTACGAGCTCTTCGTCCACGAAAATGGCCGTAGCGCCGGTGTCTCTGACGCTGTCAACTACTTTTCCAGCCACTCTGGAGGGGAAGACAGGACATCCTTCCCCGCATGGTGAAGAAGCAAACTGGCTAAGGGCTTTCCAACTTCCGGAGGCCTTCCCATCCTGCGAACCGCTATTCTGGAAAGATGGTCTCCGCAACTCGGGACAGAACCTCCTAATATGCCCTAGGGTCCGGCAGTGGAAACACACCTTTTGGTTCTTTGTCGGTGATTTGGTTGGAGACGAAGGAGTAGTTTCCTGGAGAGGAGTGGAGACAGGGGTATGACTATCTCTGGCAGATCCCCTGGAGGCGACAGTTCTCCTAGCCTCCGAGTATCAGTTCTGGAAGCTTGAGTACAGGGGTCGACACCTTAGACCTGCTTCCTGACTCACGTCCTTGTTCCAGCTTTTCTCTCCTTCTCACTTCCTCTTGGCGAATCGCCTCACGTTCCTCTTTCTCTTCTCTCCACCTGCGTTCTTTCTCTTCTCTTTCCTCCTTCTTTCGTTGCTCCTTCCTTTCCTCTTCCTCTCTTCTTAGTTCCCTCTCCAACTTCATTTCCTCTCTCCATCGCTGTTCTTTCCTCTCTTCTTCTTCCTTCCTTCGTTGTTCTTTCTTTTCCTCTTCCTCCTTCCTAAGTCTTTCCTGCTCTTCTTTTTCCTCTCTTCTAAGCTGTTCTTTCTTTTCTTCTTCTTCCTTCCTTCGTTGTTCTTTCTTTTCCTCTTCCTCCTTCTGTTCAGCTCGCTCCTCTCTCCTTCGTTGTTCTTTCTTTTCCTCCTCCTCCTTCCTAAGTCTTTCCTGCTCTTCTTTTTCCTCTCTTCTAAGCTGTTCTTTCTTTTCCTCCTCCTCCTTCCTAAGTCTTTCCTGCTCTTCTTTTTCCTCTCTTCTAAGCTGTTCTATCTCAGCTATCTCTTCCCTTCTTTGCTGCTCCATCTGAGCCATGGCAGCCATGAACATGGAAAACTCGCTGTTTCCTTTCGAGGAAGGATGGTGCTCTCCAGGCTTCTCCTCTGTCGTGGCACCTGACTTAAGAAAGATTCCCCTACCACGACCTAGGCTAAGGGGAGTCGAAACTGGTCCAACCCTAGACCGTGCTCCTCCATGGTCAACTGCAGCATGGACAACCGGAGTGTGCATAGCCGTAGCCACAGAAGTCATGGAAGAAGATGGGGGTGAGGACACAACGGTAGTAACGACGGAGGTAGAAACAGCTGAGGGCGTAGTCGGTACAGAAGGATCCGTCAACAGGTCCCACATAGCCCCACTGCGCGACCTTAAATCATACTCGTGACTTGCCATTCTTTTTTTTCAACACTAACGGTTATGCAACGAAGACGATGAATCGCAGTAACACACACTAACGCGCGCAGGAAATCCCACAAACTACGTCGAATTAAACCACACTAAACCAAACACTAACTAAACTACTCCGCATAAAGCTTTACCACACTAACCACTATTGCGCTAATTTACACAGCGTAGAACGCTTCTGCGACTAAACGACCCGCGTGGACAACAACCACGTTTGCACAAAAACCCTATTGCGCACCACGGGAGGCGGTCGCACGAACTACCTCAACGGCCAAACAGCGCACAGTAACTTCCTGCGGTAACTTTCTGCGGTAAAACTAACAACACGATGTAGCTATGAACACACCCCAGTGTTTGAAAGCGTTATAAAAAAAACTACGGTTTGTGTTGCACAAAAACGTTCCGGTTTATCCCAGCAAGTTTGCTCTATAGCACAAGCTACACTAAGCATAAACGCGTGCGCGCACAGGTTCACATGCAACTCAACAAATAACCAAGCGATGGAATAAAAAAAAAGGTAACTCAATGCAAGACACAATCCAATGCACGGAACACAGCAATTCAGTGCAAATCAACTACAATGCATCAAAACCAAGAATTGTCTTGCAAAATAGAACCAGTCACAGACACGATAATAGTTCCAAGTGAATAGTCCGGGTTTAGTTTGCTAATTAAATATGCGCGTACATATATATGAACACAAAAAACAACAACACATTAATGAATTTTTTTAAATAAGACTAACACACACCAGCACTCAGTCAATGCATGCAAACTAGTGTGTCAAGGGAGGGAATCATTTCTCAGACTGAACAAGCCAAAGCTCAACCAGTCGAGATCTTTTTTGTTGTTGAAGGAACTAGAACTATTTCTTTTCCCCAGTTCTTTCCCCCCTTTATTCCTAACTAATCCCCTCTTTTAACCCCCTATTCCCAAAACAAACTAAGAAAAACCCTAAACAAACTTTATCTCAGTTTGTTTTATAAACGCGTGTGCGCTCAAAACTTTAGAACACACACAAAAAACTATAAGTGGTCTTAAATAACTATATTTCACACGCTCTCCGACAAACAAGTAAACAAAACGAACACAACAAATTTTCCACTCAACCGGCCAAAAGACCTAAGCAATGAGGGAAAATCGGACCGCCTTGCCTCTACACGGTCTCCCAACCAACCACCCTTACATTCACACCCCAAACATTCACTGCCTTATCCCAGCGAACCTGCCGGCCTGGGACAGATGCGAGACAATCCCGGACGAGCCCAAGATGTCACGAAATCCCCCGCTCGATCCTGATCAGAGATCGGGAGAGGGAAATCGCGAACCCCGAGGAGAGTCTCGCACGCCCAGACAGACAAACTCACAGGAGAAGGCACACGCGCACACCAGAAGTACAATACAAAACAAGACTATTTATTATAAGCAAGCACACACACACACTTACACAATTCAATACACTCAATGTTTAACAAATTATCTACACAATATACATGGCATTCAAAAGTTTGTCCAAAGAATAAACTAAAGCCGGCAACCTAATTGAATAACTAAAAGAGAGTTTGTATGCAGAAACACAAAATTGAAGGGAAAAACGACGAAAGGGCAGACGAAGAAAAGAAGTCCAACAAAAACAGCAGAGCGTCCGAAGAAGAAGACAAAGGGGAAAACAAAAGTCAGTAGAAAAACTGCTCCCCCTCCTGGGGCAGGCTACAGCAGCAGAAACAAAAGAAGAGAGACGGCAGAGGTCGCCCCCAGACTCCTCAACAGGAACGTCGAAGCCTGGCCCGAACGCACAGACAGGCCCACAGATCGGGCCTAACACGGGGCCAGACAGAAAGGCGGGCGGCCTCCCACAGCCGGAAACGGAGAAAAGAGCGGTTGACCGGGCGGTCAACCAGGCAGCACAGGTCAGGTCAGGTCAGGTTCAGGCTCAGGATCAGGATCAGGATCAGGATCAGGACAAACTTCCAAGTGGCGGAATGAAGAAGAAGAATCCTCCCCACAAGACAGTCGCAGCTCTGGTCTCGCCAAGGGCTCGGGGTAAGCGCGAGCAGGTGGAAGGGGTTCCGGACCGGCCACAGCTTTCTTCCAGGACTCCAGTGAACGCCAGGGACGATGACGGGGAAGGGAGGACAATGAGGAACCAAATAAAAAGGGGTGAAGATGGCGATGAGGATGAAGAAAAGAAACGATGTCAGCCGAAGCTCTACAGCTTCGCTATCCCCACGTCTAGGACTCGTGCAGGATAAACAATTGATAACAGGATCCTTCAGGGACGTGGCCCTCACCACACCTCAGCACTGGGCGGCCGTAGGTGGACAGAACGATGAAAAGGAGAAAGGATGAAGCGATGAAGCGATGTTGCTTAACTGAAGGAAAAATATGGAGTGACGTTTGACCGGTCGAAACTCCTGAAGTCGCCAGTTCTCGCGAGAGGTCAGAGCTAACACGGGTTGCACGGATTTCACAAGTAGGTTGTCTCGATTAGGTTCAAAGAAGGAGAAAGATCTCGGGGTCCTTTGTGATCGAGTGGTAGACTGTGCCTTTCTCTGTCTGTTCAGAAGAACAATGTCACAAACTCGTGACAGTGAAGATAAGGTCAAGTCAATGAGGAAAGAAGTACCAGTCCTGATGCCCTCCCCGAAAAGCCTATCCAGGTACAGCTGAAATTTGAAGGTCAAGGTCAGGTCAAGATAAAGTCAAGTCAAGGTCAAGTCAATGAGGAAAGAAGTACACACACACACACTCATTATTTATCTCTGTCTCTCTCTGTCTCTGTCTCTCTCTCTCTCTCTCTCTCTCTCTCTCTCTCTAACTCTCTCCCCCTTAACCTTAGGATATGGCTCCCCTCCAGTATACTCCTTGTTGTGACTCTCTCCCCCATTTCCCCCTCTCCCTCCCTCTCCCTCTACCTTAGGATAGGGGTCTCCACCCAGCACGTCTTTATCATAGCGTTGTGACTCTCTCCCTCTCCCTCCCTCTCCCTCCCTCTCCACCTACCTTAGGATAGGGGTCTCCACCCAGCACGTCTTTATCATAGCGTTGCCGCAGGTTGGTTGTCCAGGGCCCAATGGCCCGGATGTACAGCGACAGGTGGCGCTCGTGCGGGGCGGAAGAGAGGGTGAAGGGGTGGTACTCCTTTTTCCCCAGCTTGAGGCAGGCGATCCGAACCCACTGGCCAGACTTGTAGGCGAAGTTGGCCGGGCGGCGGAACACCAGCTTTAGCACATCTGCAATAGTGACCAAGAGATTGTCCACATCTGCAATAGTGACCAAGAGATTGTCCACATCTGCAATAGTGACCAAGAGATTGTCCACATCTGCAATAGTGACCAAGAGATGGTCCACATCTGCAATAGTGACCAAGAGGTTGTCCACATCTGCAATAGTGACCAAGAGATGGTCCACATCTGCAATAGTGACCAAGAGATGGTCCACATCTGCAATAGTGACCAAGAGGTTGTCCACATCTGCAATAGTGACCAAGAGATGGTCCACATCTGCAATAGTGACCAAGAGATGGTCCACATCTGCAATAGTGACCAAGAGGTTGTCCACATCTGCAATAGTGACCAAGAGATGGTCCACATCTGCAATAGTGACCAAGAGGTTGTCCACATCTGCAATAGTGACCAAGAGATGGTCCACATCTGCAATAGTGACCAAGAGGTTGTCCACATCTGCAATAGTGACCAAGAGGTTGTCCACATCTGCAATAGTGACCAAGAGATTGTCCACATCTGCAATAGTGACCAAGAGATGGTCCACATCTGCAATAGTGACCAAGAGGTTGTCCACATCTGCAATAGTGACCAAGAGGTTGTCCACAGCTGCAATAGTGACCAAGAGGTTGTCCACAGCTGCAATAGTGACCAAGAGGTTGTCCACATCTGCAATAGTGACCAAGAGATGGTCCACATCTGCAATAGTGACCAAGAGATTGTCCACATCTGCAATAGTGACCAAGAGGTTGTCCACATCTGCAATAGTGACCAAGAGATTGTCCACATCTGCAATAGTGACCAAGACCAAGAGGTTGTCCACATCTGCAATAGTGACCAAGAGATTGTCCACATCTGCAATAGTGACCAAGAGATGGTCCACATCTGCAATAGTGACCAAGAGATTGTCCACATCTGCAATAGTGACCAAGAGATGGTCCACATCTGCAATAGTGACCAAGAGATTGTCCACATCTGCAATAGTGACCAAGAGATGGTCCACATCTGCAATAGTGACCAAGAGGTTGTCCACATCTGCAATAGTGACCAAGAGATTGTCCACATCTGCAATAGTGACCAAGAGATTGTCCACATCTGCAATAGTGACCAAGAGATGGTCCACATCTGCAATAGTGACCAAGAGATTGTCCACATCTGCAATAGTGACCAAGAGGTTGTCCACAGCTGCAATAGTGACCAAGAGATGGTCCACATCTGCAATAGTGACCAAGAGGTTGTCCACATCTGCAATAGTGACCAAGAGATTGTCCACATCTGCAATAGTGACCAAGAGGTTGTCCACATCTGCAATAGTGACCAAGAGGTTGTCCACATCTGCAATAGTGACCAAGAGGTTGTCCACATCTGCAATAGTGACCAAGAGATGGTCCACATCTGCAATAGTGACCAAGAGATTGTCCACATCTGCAATAGTGACCAAGAGGTTGTCCACATCTGCAATAGTGACCAAGAGATGGTCCACATCTGCAATAGTGACCAAGAGATTGTCCACATCTGCAATAGTGACCAAGAGGTTGTCCACATCTGCAATAGTGACCAAGAGGTTGTCCACATCTGCAATAGTGACCAAGAGATTGTCCACATCTGCAATAGTGACCAAGAGATTGTCCACATCTGCAATAGTGACCAAGAGATGGTCCACATCTGCAATAGTGACCAAGAGGTTGTCCACATCTACAATAGTGACCAAGAGATGGTCCACATCTGCAATAGTGACCAAGAGAGTGTCCACATCTGCAATAGTGACCAAGAGATGGTCCACATCTGCAATAGTGACCAAGAGGTTGTCCACATCTGCAATAGTGACCAAGAGATGGTCCACATCTGCAATAGTGACCAAGAGATGGTCCACATCTGCAATAGTGACCAAGAGATGGTCCACATCTGCAATAGTGACCAAGAGATGGTCCACACAATAGTGACCAAGAGATGGTCCACACAATAGTGACCAAGAGGTTGTCCACACAATAGTGACCAAGAGGTTGTCCACACAATAGTGACCAAGAGATGGTCCACACAATAGTGACCAAGAGATGGTCCACACAATAGTGACCAAGAGATGGTCCACACAGGGCCGGCTACACTGCGTACGATTCGATTCACTACCATCCGATGTTGACATTTGTGAGGCATGATGGACGTGAAATTCTAGTCTAAATACAGTCCACCTAGCCCTCCAGTATAGTAGCTGCCTCTCCCGCTGTCTGGCAGCCATGGTCGGAAACGAGACAGGCCTAATGATCCCGTAGTAGTAGTAGTAGTAGTAGTAGTAGTAGTAGTAGTAGTGGTGGTAGTACAAGTTGTAGAAGTACATATCGTTGTTATTGACTGTTATCTGCACTTGCTGCTCACATTATTCCATTTTTCAATATTGTTATGTGTAAAGCGCCCTCTAGCCTACATAGTAGGATGGGCGCTATATAAATGTTCCTCATTATTATTTATTATTATTATGATTGATTCCTTGTTGAATACTGACCAGAAGGAAGCAGCTGCGCCTCCAGAACAGGGATCTCCACGTGCTTCCTGTCATTTAAAGGAGACAGACGGCCTCTTGTTGGTGAAACATCTGTGAGCTTTAATACTGACCAGAAGGAAGCAGCTGCGCCTCCAGGACAGGGATCTCCACGTGCTTCCTGTCATTTAAAGGAGACAGACGGCCTCTTGTTGGTGAAACATCTGTGAGCTTTAATACTGACCAGAAGGAAGCAGCTGCGCCTCCAGGACAGGGATCTCCACGTGCTTCCTGTCATTTAAAGGAGACAGACGGCCTCTTGTTGGTGAAACATCTGTGAGCTTTAATACTGACCAGAAGGAAGCAGCTGCGCCTCCAGGACAGGGATCTCCACGTGCTTCCTGCTGGCGCTGGCCAGGCGATCGAGGACGAATATGATGAGAGGTCCTATGAGGTACCAGGGGAACAGGGGGTCCTGCACCAGGCGGCCGATGCCGTGCAGGAAGGTCAGGATGTACACCAGGGGGTACAGACTGTGCGTCAGCCAGAAGGCGCGGAACACCTGCCAAAAACATAAACCAATGAATCTGATGTTTATAGTTTTGTGTGGTTAGATATTATACGATTTCAAAGAAAACCACAAAATGAAAGAAATAGCAAAACTAGAGCGTTAAGACGCTATACCTCCAGCCGCGTAGCATATTTTCTGCTCGAGTGACCTTGACCCTAAAGTTTAATCTATGACCATCTTCGAACTTGGCCTAGATATCCTAACTACCTATGTGCATGCAACATTGGAGCCATCTACGTCCCTCCGTTCGAACGTTATCGTCGTAACTTACAAACATAGGCCTACACACATACATAGTCAAGAATAAACAGACAGACAGCAGTGAAAACATTACAAGCTTTGCTTTGCGGCTGCTAGCAACATAAAATGTAAATAAACTTGCCAAATAAACTTCAAAGAGAACAGAAGAGATTTAAAAAAAGAAAGATAAGATGAACAATTTAATTGATAATTGATAGCAAATAGTCCTATGCATAGTCCCCCCCCCCCCCCCTCTCTCTCTCTCTCTCTCTCTCTCTCTCTCTCTCTCTCTCTCTCTCTCTCTCTCTCTCTCTCTCTCTCTCACATTTACTTTCTTTTGCATCCATCATCATTATCTTCTCCCTTTTCTTCGTCTACTACTACTATACTACTGCTACTACTTCCTCCCTTTTCTTCGTCTACTACTACTATACTACTGCTACTACTTCCTCCTTTTTCTTCGTCTACTACTACTATACTACTGCTACTACTTACTCCTTTTTCTTCGTCTACTACTACTATACTACTGCTACTACTTCCTCCTTTTTCTTCGTCTACTACTACTATACTACTGCTACTACTTCCTCCTTTTTCTTCGTCTACTACTACTATACTACTGCTACTACTTCCTCCCTTTTCTTCGTCTACTACTACTATACTACTGCTACTACTTCCTCCTTTTTCTTCGTCTACTACTACTATACTACTGCTACTACTTCCTCCTTTTTCTTCGTCTACTACTACTATACTACTGCTACTACTTCCTCCCTTTTCTTCGTCTACTACTACTATACTACTGCTACTACTTCCTCCCTTTTCTTCGTCTACTACTACTATACTACTGCTACTACTTCCTCCCTTTTCTTCGTCTACTACTACTATACTACTGCTACTACTTCCTCCTTTTTCTTCGTCTACTACTACTATACTACTGCTACTACTTCCTCCCTTTTCTTCGTCTACTACTACTATACTACTGCTACTACTTCCTCCTTTTTCTTCGTCTACTACTACTATACTACTGCTACTACTTCCTCCTTTTTCTTCGTCTACTACTACTATACTACTGCTACTACTTCCTCCCTTTTCTTCGTCTACTACTACTATACTACTGCTACTACTTCCTCCCTTTTCTTCGTCTACTACTACTATACTACTGCTACTACTTCCTCCTTTTTCTTCGTCTACTACTACTATACTACTGCTACTACTTCCTCCCTTTTCTTCGTCTACTACTACTATACTACTGCTACTACTTCCTCCCTTTTCTTCGTCTACTACTACTATACTACTGCTACTACTTCCTCCCTTTTCTTCGTCTACTACTACTATACTACTGCTACTACTTCCTCCTTTTTCTTCGTCTACTACTACTATACTACTGCTACTACTTCCTCCTTTTTCTTCGTCTACTACTACTATACTACTGCTACTACTTCCTCCCTTTTCTTCGTCTACTACTACTATACTACTGCTACTACTTCCTCCCTTTTCTCGTCTACTACTACTATACTACTGCTACTACTTCCTCCCTTTTCTTCGTCTACTACTACTATACTACTGCTACTACTTCCTCCCTTTTCTTCGTCTACTACTACTATACTACTGCTACTACTTCCTCCCTTTTCTTCGTCTACTACTACTATACTACTGCTACTACTTCCTCCCTTTTCTTCGTCTACTACTACTATACTACTGCTACTACTTCCTCCCTTTTCTTCGTCTACTACTACTATACTACTGCTACTACTTCCTCCCTTTTCTTCGTCTACTACTACTATACTACTGCTACTACTTCCTCCCTTTTCTTCGTCTACTACTACTATACTACTGCTACTACTTCCTCCTTTTTCTTCGTCTACTACTACTATACTACTGCTACTACTTCCTCCCTTTTCTTCGTCTACTACTACTATACTACTGCTACTACTTCCTCCTTTTTCTTCGTCTACTACTACTATACTACTGCTACTACTTCCTCCTTTTTCTTCGTCTACTACTACTATACTACTGCTACTACTTCCTCCTTTTTCTTCGTCTACTACTACTATACTACTGCTACTACTTCCTCCCTTTTCTTCGTCTACTACTACTATACTACTGCTACTACTTCCTCCTTTTTCTTCGTCTACTACTACTATACTACTGCTACTACTTCCTCCTTTTTCTTCGTCTACTACTACTATACTACTGCTACTACTTCCTCCTTTTTCTTCGTCTACTACTACTATACTACTGCTACTACTTCCTCCTTTTTCTTCGTCTACTACTACTATACTACTGCTACTACTTCCTCCTTTTTCTTCGTCTACTACTACTATACTACTGCTACTACTTCCTCCTTTTTCTTCGTCTACTACTACTATACTACTGCTACTACTTCCTCCTTTTTCTTCGTCTACTACTACTATACTACTGCTACTACTTCCTCCTCCTCCTTCTTCTTTCTACGTTTTTACCCATTTTCAAGCTAGTTGAACTGAAGAGACAACAACAGTGCATTGACGTAAAGAGCACACTGACCTGCCGGCCTGCCCACTGATGGGCGGTACATGATGAAGATGACCACAGAGCACACTGACCTGCCGGCCTGCCCACTGATGGGCGGTACATGATGAAGATGACCACAGAGCACACTGACCTGCCGGCCTGCCCACTGATGGGCGGTACATGATGAAGATGACCACAGAGCACACTGACCTGCCGGCGTACCCACTGATGGGCGGTACATGAAGATGACCACAGAGCACACTGACCTGCCGGCCTGCCCACTGATGGGCGAAGACGTACATGATGAAGATGACCACAGAGCACACTGACCTGCCGGCCTGCCCACTGATGGGCGGTACATGATGAAGATGACCACAGAGCACACTGACCTGCCGGCCTGCCCACTGATGGGCGGTACATGATGAAGATGACCACACAGCACACTGACCTCCCGGCGTGCCCACTGATGGGCGAAGACGTACATGATGAAGATGACCACAGTGACCAGCACCCCGGCCAGTCCAGTGATGGTCTGGAACGCCCAGTAGTGGAACGTGGCAAACCCGTCAGAACTGACCCACAACACAAGGTGTTATTGCAAAAATAGTGACCCTCGTAGAAAAGTGACACCATGGTCAATTATCTCTCACAGATATTAAGACCCCTCCACGAGTATCTCCCCGTGGGGATACCGGGGGTCTTTCATACAAATAGTTTCCCCATCTTCTGGAAGTTCTGTGCTTAAAACTGCCTCTAATCTGTCACTTTCTTTGACTCTGTCTTTTCCCTTTGCTTTTTACCATCTACTATCGTTTTGACTTATTGGCCCATTCTCCGGCCTTTTTTTCTCCCAAAACATCTTCAAAATAATGTTTTCCTTTGAGCTCCTCCGAAATCGGAATGTGTCGGCTGTACGCAGCGGGGAGACCAGTACAAACTAAAAACCGAACACTTACGTACCTTACCCAGTATGGCCATATGGCCTGGGAACGCAGAAGAAGAAGACCCAGTCGTAATTTCTATAGCTTTCCCCTCTCATAAACCTGTACAATATAACTGACCTAGGTCCTCCTTCTCTGGAGACTATCGCCCATGGTCTCACTTACCATGATAATGATTGTGATAGAGTAGGAGGAGATGGAATAGAAGAAGTTGATGATTATAATGACCATGATATCAGATGATTACGATGATGATGACGATGCATTCGATGCTGCTGATGATAGCGATTATGATTAAAGAGGAAGAGGAGGCATAAACGAAGAGGAAGAAGATGTTGATGAGGATGATACACGATGATGATCGTCATGATAATATTATTAATGATGATATCTAGGCTACAATGACGATGATATCAGAACATGATGATGATGACGAGGAGGAGGTGGATATTAGATGATGATTTTGATTATGAAAGAAGAGATGATGTAATAAGAAACAGAAGAAGAAGAACAACAACCACAAGAAGACGCAAAAGAAGAAGTAGAAGGAGAAGAAGAAGAAGAAGAAGAAGAAGAAGAAGAAGAAGAAGAAGAAGAAGAAGAAGAAGAAGAGAAGAAGAACAGCAACAACAACAAGAAGAAGAAGAAGAGGAGAAAGAAACTCAAGAAGAAAAAGAAGGGGAAGAAAAAGAAAGAAGAAGAAAAAAGCAGGAGAAGAAGAAAAAGAAAAAAGCAGAAGAAGAAGAAGAAGAAAGAAGAAGAAGAAGAAGAAGAAGAAGAAAGAGAGGGAAGAAGAAGAAGAAGAAGAAGAAGAAGAAGAAGAAGAAGAAGAAGAAGAAGAAGAAGAAGAAGAAAGAGAGGGAAGAAAAGGGCAGAAGAAGAAAAAAGAAGAAGAAGACGTCTTAGTCTTACGAAGTGTAGTATTCTCTGAAGAAGCAGTTGACGTTGACTGTGGACTGTGTGCACATACAGTACAGGTTGGTGCCATGCCCCACGATGTGAACGACTGAAACACACACACACAAACACATGCACAAACACACGCACGTGCATGTACGTATGCACACACACACACACACACGCACGCACACGCACGCACGCACGCACGCACGCACACGCACACGCACACGCACGCACGCACACGCACACACACACACACACACACACACACACACACACACACACACACACACACACACACCTTTTGATATCCCTAATTCAGGATGCTTGGATTTTATAATTCTTTTCTATAGAAATGACTGGAATGTTCGCTTCTTAGTGCTTCGGATGTGGGTTTACTATTCTGTGCGTATACTTGAACTACAAAACAATCCTTTTCCGATAATAGTAATCCTACGTACATCTATTCACAACTTGATTCATCTCACATTTGAATTGTAAATCGAGAACAGGATTTTAAGTCACTGTTCTAGATTAACCCCAGAATTTGACCCTACAAACTGCATTGACAGGCCCACTTTATAACTGCCAGCAACTCACTGGTAGCCATCATGGCCAAGACACAGATGTAGGCCCTAAAGGTCTCTGTACACGTTAACATATCCACAAAACATCACTATTTCTCCATGGCAACACAATGAGTTGTAAGTCATATTACGAGTGGCCTAATACTGTTGCCACGGGGAAATAAGGATATTTTGTGAATATTGTTATCGTTTACAGAGACTTTAAGCTTTGTTGTGGAAGGCCACGGCAAAATCAAAAGGGACGAACCGGGATGAAACAGTTGGAAACTGAGCATCATGCAGCAATAGTCGCATATTTTATTCTTTGACTTTTCTACATACTATGGCTCTGTTTTGTTATGTCGTTTTGTTGATTGTTTTATCGCTGCAGAAAGAATTTCCTGTAAAATGGACAATAAAAAATATTGATTGATTGATTGTTGTCACGGTTCTTGGATTTCAACATTAACAACTCCATCGATATTATGCTTACAGGCTCCCTCCAACTCACTGGTAGCCATCATGGCCAGCACAGAGATGTACTTGTGGAAAGCCACAGCAGAATCCAAGGTTCTTGGATTTCAACATTAACAACTCCATCGATATTATGCTTACAGGCTCCCTCCAACTCACTGGTAGCCATCATGGCCAGCACAGAGATGTACTTGTGGAAAGCCATAGCAGAATCCAAGGTTCTTGGATTTCAACATTAACAACTCCATCGATATTATGCTTACAGGCTCCCTCCAACTCACTGGTAGCCATCATGGCCAGCACAGAGATGTACTTGTGGAAAGCCACAGCAGAATCCAAGGTTCTTGGATTTCAACATTAAAACCCCATCACTACTCTACAGACTCCCTCCAACTCACTGGTAGCCATCATGGCCAGCACAGAGATGTACTTGTGGAAAGCCACAGCAGAGTCGAAGGGGATGAAGCGATGCAGGAAGGTTTCGCGCATGCGCGTGATGATGTTATTCATGGGAATAATGCCTAACACAAGAGGTAGACTGCACGGAAACAATTGGTTAGGTTATTCATGAGGACAATGCCTAACACATGAGGTAGACTGCACGGAAACACGTTGGTTAGGTTATTCATGGGAATAATGCCTAACACAAGAGGTAGACTGCACGGAAACACATTGGTTAGGTTATTCATGAGGACAATGCCTAACACAAGAGGTAGACTGCACGGAAACACGTTGGTTAGGTTATTCATGGGAATAATGCCTAACACAAGAGGTAGACTGCACGGAAACACATTGGTTAGGTTATTCATGAGGACAATGCCTAACACAAAAGGTAGACTGCACGGAAACACATTGGTTAGGTTATTCATGAGGACAATGCCTAACACAAGAGGTAGACTGCACGGAAACACATTGGTTAGGTTATTCATGAGGACAATGCCTAACACAAAAGGTAGACTGCACGGAAACACGTTGGTTAGGTTATTCATGGGAATAATGCCTAACACAAAAGGTAGACTGCACGGAAACACATTGGTTAGGTTATTCATGAGAATAATGCCTAACACAAAAGGTAGACTGCACGGAAACACGTTGGTTAGGTTATTCATGGGAATAATGCCTAACACAAAAGGTAGACTGCATGGAAACACGTTAGGTTATTCATGGGAATAATGCCTAACACAAAAGGTAGACTGCACGGAAACACGTTGGTTAGGTTATTCATGGGAATAATGCCTAACACAAAAGGTAGACTGCATGGAAACACGTTAGGTTATTCATGAGGATAATGCCTAACACAAAAGGTAGACTGCATGGAAACACGTTAGGTTATTCATGGGAATAATGCCTAACACAAAAGGTAGACTGCATGGAAACACGTTAGGTTATTCATGGGAATAATGCCTAACACAAAAGGTAGACTGCATGGAAACACGTTGGTTAGGTTATTCATGGGAATAATGCCTAACACAAAAGGTAGACTGCACGGAAACACGTTGGTTAGGTTATTCATGGGAATAATGCCTAACACAAAAGGTAGACTGCATGGAAACACGTTGGTTAGGTTATTCATGGGAATAATGCCTAACACAAAAGGTAGACTGCATGGAAACACGTTAGGTTATTTATTCATGGGAATAATGCCTAACACAAAAGGTAGACTGCATGGAAACACGTTGGTTAGGTTATTCATGGGAATAATGCCTAACACAAGAGGTAGACTGCATGGAAACACGTTAGGTTATTCATGAGGATAATGCCTAACACAAAAGGTAGACTGCACGGAAATACGTTAGTTAGGTTATTCATGGGAATAATGCCTAACACAGAAGGTAGGCCTATTTAATCATGACAGAATATTTGCACAATGTGCAGTAAACACGTTATTTAGCGAGTGAAGCAGGACAGTGCATGAACAATAGAACCCACGTAGGGATATACTATAGTAGAAGACTCGCGCGGAGTGAATGGCATTGTTTTCAGCTAGGCCTCATTCCAGACATCTGGGAAAGCAGTAAAGTGAGGGCTGTGCAATGTGTGACTGTCTACAGAAGTGGAACACTGTGACACAGCTTCAATGGCGGGGACTGTCACACTACTAGACATTGGCACTGGCTTAGTGCTGCAGCCAAGGGGATTAGTTGGTCTTCGAGGGCCTTCCCAAGGTCCTCTCAGCCTTCTTTCTTATTCCCTTTGGCTACACATTCTGGCTTTCAACGTGAAGTTGTTGTTGTTGTTGACCTATCCTGGCTAAAAGACTCCAGGGATAATCCCAACAGCTGAAGCGCTTGAACATTAGGTACAGGCCAATCAGCTATGGGTGAGAACATTACGTGTGTGACCGTTTTTGATTACCCCGCCACGTGCACAGACGACCCCCCTGAATATTCTCAGTCTTTTGCTGATGATACACAACTCCACAAGCCTGTATCCCCATCTACCATTCTTCCTTCTATATCTTCACTTGAATTCTGCATTCGCAACATCAAATCATGGATGCTACAAAACAAACTGAAGCTGAATGACGACAAAACGGAGGCCTTGTTCATCCACTCTCCATCTAGGCCTCGTACCCAAAGCCTGATTCCATCTCTGTCTGTGACACTCAAATACCTTTTCTCCTTCTGCTAGAAATCTTGGCTTCCACATCTCTCAAGATATGAGTGTTGACTCACAAGTTCAAACTATCTGTCGGTCAGCATACTGTGAGCTGCGTCGCATTGGTACGATTCGCCATCTCCTGTCTATAGATACTACTAAAATACTAGTCTGCGCTTTTGTTCTCTCTAAACTAGATTATTGTAATTCACTCTTGTATGGCTGCCCCCAACACCTCATTGACAAGCTTCAAAAAGTCCAGAACTCTGCTGCCAGACTTGTCCTCAAGGTCTCTAAGTATCATCATGTTCAACCACTCCTGATATCCCTTCATTGGCTTTCCATCAAAGCACGTATTGACTACAAAATTTCCACTCTATGTCATTCTTATTTCTCTGGAAATGCCCCTAGCTACATTTCTGACATGCTTTCTGTCTATACTCCATCAAGGCAATTGCGGTCATCTTCAGATTCCAAAATTCTCTGTGTTCCTAGTACACGAACAAAAATGTTTGGTGAGCGCTCCTTTTCCTTTTCGGCCCCATCAGTTTGGAACTCCTTACCACGCGAAATCCGCCATATCCAGTCCTTGCAATGTTTCAAATCAGCTCTCAAGACCCACCTATTCAAGCTACATCACAACCTTTAGGCCACATTACTTCTGGACTCTATTCTCACACACACACTCCCCTCCCCCCATATTAGTTTCACTGTGTGTTGACTGCAATGTGTACGTCAGCTTTGTTGCTTGCGCGTTGAGAGAGAGAGAGAGAGAGAGAGAGAGAGAGAGAGAGAGAGAGAGAGAGAGAGAGAGAGAGAGAGAGAGAGAGAGAGAGAGAGAGAGAGAGAGAGAGAGAGAGAGAGAGAGAGAGTGAGTGTGTTGATGCTTTGTTCAACTGATTGTATTTTGTATTGTGTTTTTTGGGTGGGGTGAGTGGTGGTGATGGTAACGGGGGGTGTGTGTGTGTGTGTGTGTGTGTGTGTGTGTGTGTGTGTGTGTGTGTGTGTGTGTGTGTGTGTGTGTATGTGCCGGTACGTGCGTGTATGTGTGGGTGGGGTGTGTATGTGTATGCCTATTTGCATGTGCGTGAGCGATTATTTCGTGTTGTTGTTGAATTTGTTGCTTCTTAATTTTTGTTGTTGTTAAGCGCATAGAGCTCCACATTGGTGGAGGAATGCGCTATATAAATGATTCACTATTATTATTATTATTATTGGCCAACTCACAGTACGCTCGCTCCACGAAGATGCCGCAGGTGACCAGGGTGTAGAGCGTGACCCAGAAGATGTGCAGGCGATACACCTCGATGTACTTGGTCAGGGTGTACAGGGACACCACCTTGCTCTCCTTGGGAGGCGGCACGTTCTTGGGAGCCTGCACCGACAGGCGGATCTGGGATCGACGGTTCCTCAGGAGCTGAGGCTCGGGCGTCAGGGAAGAGCTGTTGCCGTCCACCGTGGTTGAGGCTCCCGCTGCTCCTCCTGCTGTTGCCGCCCTGCCCGCCTTGCCAGGGCTTCGGCCCTGTTTGTTCTTTCTGAAACACCGAGACTGGCTATGTGCCTGAGTTCTGGAGTTAGGGCACATACACACATACGCGGAATACCCGTGCGGAAACCCATGCAAAATCCGCAACAAAGTCTGGAAGTAAGAAATATGAAGGAGTGTGCCCATTACATGTGGAAACTCATGCGCAATCCTGTCCGCTTATTCCGTACATAAGTGCATGGGGCTTCTGTACGGAACTCGCGGATTGCGGATGTAATGATTGAGTGTGTTGATCATGGAATGGATGTTAGTGGAAGGACGGAATCATGTTTGAATCTGTTTAGGGCTGCATTCACCGCTTGGCTAAATGCTGACTCAATGCACAAAGATGTGCGGGGATAATACATTTGAAGCCTTTGCACCAATAATTGTCCACATCATTATTTTGAGATATTCGCAGTAGACTGAAGCTTTATTTCCGTGTTCTACAATAAACCCTATTGAACTATTTTTCATACAGTTTCATAGCTTTACTAGTAAGTTCAATATTTAGGTCATTAAGGTCCTGGCGATATCTGCTTGGTGTCGCCTCCATTATCTTTTAGATTAGGCCTTAACTGAAACGCACGTTGAAGCGCTGACGCGTGAGTGGATCTTTACATGTAAGCTAACATACTACTGTGCAAGTTGCCTTTAACCCTATCACCGCCAATGTCGCATATTAGCACCACAGTGATTTAACCCTTTCACCGCCAATGTCGCATATTAGCACCACAGTGATTTAACCCTTTCACCGCCAATGTCGCATATTAGCACCACAGTGATTTAACCCTTTCACCGCCAATGTCGCATATTAGCACCACAGTGATTTAACCCTTTCACCGCCAATGTCGCATATTAGCACCACAGTGATTTAACCCTTTCACCGCCAATGTCGCATATTAGCACCACAGTGATTTAACCCTTTCACCGCCAATGTCGCATATTAGCACCACAGTGATTTAACCCTATCACCGCCAATGTCGCATATTAGCACCACAGTGATTTAACCCTATCACCGCCAATGTCGCATTTAAGCACCACAGTGATTTAACCCTATCACCGCCAATGTCGCATTTAAGCACCACAATGGTTTAACACCCATGTCACTGAAAGGCATCAAATCAGGGCCTGTTATCCAAATACTACTATTTTCTTAATTTTGGAAGGCAAGGATAGGCCTAAAGTTATACATGTCACAGAGGAATTCACACTATTGCAGATAATTATTTTCTTTACCCAAACAAGTTTATTGATATTGTTTGACTGAAAAATGGCTGGCGGCGAAAGGGTTAACACCTATAATAATAATAATAATAATAATAATAATGATTATTTATATAGCGCCTATTCTCTGATTTAGGGCTCTAAGCGCTTTACATATTTAATACAAATACAGCATAGAATATAATTATCTTATAGAACATGACGAACATACATACATTTTACATGAGTAGAATATAGAAAAGTACATATATACAAATGAACAAAAACGCATATCTTGAAAAAGGTACACAACTTACAGAAACACACACACACACACATACACACGCGCGCGCGCGAGCACGCACATGCACACGCACACGCACACGCACACGCACACGCACACGCACACGCACACGCACACGCACACGCACGCGAGCACGCCATGTGACAGCCACTTCATCATTTCACGGAAACTGAGTACAAGGGGGTGGAGAGGAGCGGATTGGTGGGGGAAGAATTATGATCGTTGAAAAAAGTGCGTCTTCACAGCAGACTTGAAGGAAGAAGTTGAAGGTAAGTGTCTGATATTGATGGGAAGTGTATTCCAGACAGTTGGTCCCTGAAAGGAGAAAGAACGTTGACCGAAGGACTTTGTTCTGACAGAAGGAACACGGAAGAGACGAGTGTCAGCAGAAGAACGAAGTTGACGGGATGGGGTGTAGATGTGTAGAATGTCAGAAAGATATTGTGGTCCAGTACCAGAGACAGAAGAGAAACAGATGGAAGCCAGCTTATAGTCAATGCGACTCTGAACCGGGAGCCAGTGGAGGGACTGCAACAGAGGAGTGACATGTTGATGTCTAGATGTTCTGCAGACAAGTCTGGCGGCACTATTCTGGACCTTCTGGAGCTTGTCCAGAAGGTACTTTGGTGAGCCAGCCAAGAGACTGTTGCAGTAATCCAGCCTTGAGAGAACTAACGAACAGACCAGAGTTGTTGTGGCTTCAGTGGAAAGAAAGTGTCTAATCGAGCTGATCTTGCGTACCTATGTCACTAAAAGGCATCAAATCGGGGTCTATTATCCTAACACCCTATTGTCTTAGTTTTTAGAAGAAAGAATAAAC
>CM065693.1:59028087-59030587 GCA_017654935.2 Phymorhynchus buccinoides
TGAACTCCTCAAACGTCATCTGGTCCTTGCCCGCAATGCCCGCCTCACGGAACATGACGTCAACCACTTGCGTCACCGCGCTTTCGTCATGAATGTCCGCAGCATTCTCGGAAAGCTCCAGGAGGGACCTGAAAGATGCATTGCCAATAAGCATTGCACAAATCAACAGAACTGAAAGATGCATTGCCAATAAGCATTGCACAAATCAACAGAACTGAAAGATGCATTGCCAATAAGCATTGCACAAATCAACAGAACTGAAAGATGCATTGCCAATAAGCATTGCACAAATCAACAGAACTGAAAGATGCATTGCCAATAAGCATTGCACAAATCAACAGAACTGAAAGATGCATTGCCAATAAGCATTGCACAAATCAACAGAACTGAAAGATGCATTGCCAATAAGCATTGCACAAATCAACAGAATTGAAAGATGCATTGCCAATAAGCATTGCACAAATCAACAGAACTGAAAGATGCATTGCCAATAAGCATTGCACAAATCAACAGAACTGAAAGATGCATTGCCAATAAGCATTGCACAAATCAACAGAACTGAAAGATGCATTGCCAATAAGCATTGCACAAATCAACAGAATTGAAAGATGCATTGCCAATAAGCATTGCACAAACGCGCTTTGCACGAGCACACTGAGCACAATGAGCACACTGAGCACAATGAGCATTGCACAAATCAACAGAAGTGAAAGATGCATTGTCAACTGCACTAATGTGACAAATGCATTCTGCACGAGCACACTGAGCACAAATGAGCATTGCACAAACGCACTTTGACCAAACAAATTGAGCGCAAATGAGCCAGGGACAAATTAACATAATCCAAATTTGGCATTCGTTCACTTGTAACCAGGCAAAATCTGTCACACTTTTTCAATTGTGAAAAGCAGATAGGTGAAGCTTTCTTCCTGGCAGGCCTATGATAAAAGCTCCAAACTGGACTCCCTCGGGTGTCTATGACTTTGTTCAGACCCACTGCTGTTAATCTTTGCATTGACGAACAATTCTACAGACGATAAGCATAACATTTCGCGCAGATAAAACCAGTGTTAACATGACCACACTAGCAATGACATGTCATGTCATGACAGCTGACACCAGCACCATGATATTGATAACTAGCGATGACGATGAAGCAGACAACAGCGGCGATTAAATTAGTTTATGTTAATACCAAGCAGCAGCAGGAGGAGAGGAAAAAGTGGGTAAAGCGTGGAAACAGAGTGCAGTATATCATGTTGCGAAAAGCCACTTCTTCTGCATCCCCAGGCCATATGGCCATAATGGGTCAGGTACGTATGGGTCCGGTTTTCAGTTTGAATGGTCTCCCGTTGCATTCAGCCAACACATTCTGATTTCGGAGGAAAAAGCCATTTTGACAGAAGTCATTGATGGTGACAAAGTCAATGATGATGATGATGATGATGATGATGAACATGATGATGATGATGATGATGATGATGATGATAACAAGTCGACAACAATGACGACGATGAAGACGTCAGCTGTTACTTGATCATTTTGGTGAAGTCATCCCGGGAGAGGACCCCTTGTCTGCGAACGTCGTAGATGTTGAACATGAGGCGAGCCTTGTCTTCAGCAGACCCTGCACACAGACACGTCGTCCATGACAGACAGCTGACACATGACAGACAGCTGACAGAGACACGACGTCCATGACAGACAGCTGACAGAGACACGACGTCCATGACAGACAACTGACAGAGACACGTGGTACATGACAGACAGCTGACAGAGACACATCATCCATGACAGACAGCTGACAGAGACACGTCGTCCATGACAGACAGCTGACAGAGACACGTCCATGGCAGACAGCTGACAGAGACACGTTGTCCATGACAGACAGCTGACAGAGACACACACGTCGTCAATGACAGACAGCTGACAGACACGATGTCCATGACAGACAGCTGACAGAGACACATCGTCCATGACAGACAGCTGACAGACACGACGTCCATGACAGACAGCCGACAGAGACACATCGTCCATGACAGACAGCTGACAAAGAACGAAAGAAGAGAAAGAAGAGAAAGAGAGAGAGAGAGAGAGAGAGAGAGAGAGAGAGAGAGAGAGAGAGAGAGAGAGAGAGAGAGAGAGAGAGAGAGAGAGACAGACAGACAGACAGACAGACAGACAGAGACATACGGACAGAGAGAGCCTTTACCTACCAACGTTTACTATAGGCCTAATTTGATGGACTGAAAAATTTGTTCTCCATTTTACATGTTATTTAAAATTCTATATGTTTATTTATTTAATATTATCTTCTTAAATGTATGTGATTTTATGCCGTGCCACAACATCAGTTCTCTTTATGAGATAATAAAGTATTCTTGAGCCTATAATGGTAATACTTCATTGTTTCCCAGCCTGGGACCCGCGCCTTGCAATGTGACTAACGATACGTCAGAAATCTATTATAACATCTGACTTTGGGGTGACATTTGGGAGG
>CM065693.1:59038087-59053087 GCA_017654935.2 Phymorhynchus buccinoides
GAGCTAACTGTCATGAATGTTGAGAAGTACGTTGGCATCATGGATGAAACCCTCTGTAATGAGAGTAGGTGAAGGCCAATGGAGCTAACTGTCATGAATGTTGAGAAGTACGTTGGCATCATGGATGAAACCCTCTGTAATGAAAGTAGGTGAAGGCCAATGGAGCTAACTGTCATGAATGTTGAGAAGTACGTTGGCATCATGGATGAAACCCTCTGTAATGAGAGTAGGTGAAGGCCAATGGAGCTAACTGTCATGAATGTTGAGAAGTACGTTGGCATCATGGATGAAACCCTCTGTAATGAGAGTAGGTGAAGGCCAATGGAGCTAACGGTCATGGTGATGAATGTTGAGAAGTACGTTGGCATCATGGATGAAACCCACTGTAATGAAGTAGGTGAAAGCCAATGGAGCCAAATGTCATGGTCATGAATGTTGAGAAGTACGTTGGCATCATGGATGAAACCCACTGTAATGAAGTAGGTGAAAGCCAATGGAGCCAACTGTCATGAATGTTGAGAAGTACGTTGGCATCATGGATGAAACCCTCTGTAATGAAAGTAGGTGAAAGCCAATGGAGCCAACTGTCATGGTCATGAATGTTGAGAAGTACGTTGGCATCATGGATGAAACCCTCTGTAATGAAAGTAGGTGAAGGCCAATGGAGCCAACTGTCATGAATGTTGAGAAGTACGTTGGCATCATGGATGAAACCCTCTGTAATGAAAGTAGGTGAAAGCCAATGGAGCCAACTGTCATGAATGTTGAGAAGTACGTTGGCATAATGGATGAAACCCTCTGTAATGAAAGTAGGTGAAGGCCAATGGAGCTAACTGTCATGAATGTTGAGAAGTACGTTGGCATCATGGATGAAACCCTCTGTAATGAAAGTAGGTGAAGGCCAATGGAGCCAACTGTCATGAATGTTGAGAAGTACGTTGGCATCATGGATGAAACCCTCTGTAATGAAAGTAGGTGAAAGCCAATGGAGCCAACTGTCATGAATGTTGAGAAGTACGTTGGCATCATGGATGAAACCCTCTGTAATGAAAGTAGGTGAAGGCCAATGGAGCTAACTGTCATGAATGTTGAGAAGTACGTTGGCATCATGGATGAAACCCTCTGTAATGAAAGTAGGTGAAGGCCAATGGAGTCAACTGTCTTGCATATTGAGAAGTACGTTGGCATCATGGATAAACCCACTGTAATGAAAGTAGGTGACGGTCAATGGAGCTAAATGTCATGGTCATTATTAGCTTGGGAACAATCGTAACAACCAAATTAAGTTAGACTGTTCTTTTTCCATCATAGGTTGTCCCTTCGACAAAAAAAGCCACATGCTTCCTTTTCTTCCTTCTCTCAGTCATCATCATCATCATCATCATCATCATCATCATCATCATCATCATCATCATCATCATCATCATCACCATCATCATCACACCATCATCATCGTCAATATCATCATCACCATCATGATCTTCATCGTTATCATTATCATCATTATCGACATCACCACCACCATCACCATTATCATCATCATCATCGCCACCACCACGTCCACCATCATCATCACCATCATCATCAGCATCATCATTATCATCATCATCATCATCACCACCACCACCATCACCATCCTCCTCCTCCTCCTCCTCATCACCACCACCATCACCATCATCATCATCATGATGCTCATCTCCACCACCATCATCATAATCATCATCATCATCACCATCATCCTCCTCCTCCTCCTCCTCACCATCATCATCATTATCACCACCATCCTCATCAGCAGCATCCTCCTCCTCCTCACCATCATCATCATCATCATCATGATGCTCATCTCCACCACCATCATCATAATCATCATCATCACCATCCTCCTCCTCCTCCTTCTCACCATCATCATCATCATCATCGTCACCACCATCATGATCATCATCACCATCCTACTCCTCCTCCTCCTCACCATTATCATCATCATCATCATCATCGTCACCACCATCATGATCATCATCACCATCCTTCTCATCCTCCTCACCATCATCATCATCATCATCATCATCGTCATCACCATCCTCATCAGCTGACCTTTATGTCTGTTGGGGTTTCTACTTCTGGAGAACCGTTTCAGGCCCACTGCCTTCTGTGTCCTGTACTTGGCTCGACGCCTGGCCAGCAGGCACAACACCAGCACCGACCCTGCACAGCACAGACAACACCAACATCACACAGACAACACCAACATCACACAGACAACACCAACATCACACAGACAACACCAACATCACACAGACAACACCTACATCACACAGACAACACCAACATCACACAGCCAACACCAACATCACACAGACAACACCAACATCACACAGACAACACTTACATCACACAGACACCAACACCCTGCACAGCACATGTGGATAATTAGTGTCTAGGGGTAATACATGGATAATTAGTGTCTAGGGGTAACACACGTGGATAATTAGTGTCTAGGGGTAACACATGTGGATAATTAGTGTCTAGGGGTAACACACCTCGATAATTAGTGTCTAGGGGTAACACATGTGGATAATTAGTGTCTAGGGGTAACACATGTGGATAATTAGTGTCTAGGGGTAAAGCATGTGGATAATTAGTGTCTGATGTTGACATTTGTGAGGCATGATGAACACGTCAAATTCTACCATCTACCAATCCTCCTGGTTATGATCACTAATATTGTGTAGTTCCCAGTACACGAATCTGACGACATATCTGTATTTCTGCATCAGGCATTTAATGCGATTCGTGTATCGGGGTCGACCTCAGCATAGTGAACCAAAATGGTAGAATTATCTTTAGAGGGAAGTATTTGACGTGAATCATGACTGACAGACATCGTCACCATGGCATCGCACTGGGATGGAATGGTGTGCAGTTCGGGGTTTGTGTCTTCTTACCGGGAACGACCAGAAACAGGGCCAGGAAGGAGAGGGCAAAGGACACCTGGCTGCCCGTGAAGTAGTCGTAGGTGTACAGGGGGGTGCACACGTCAACCTCAGGGTCCGAGTCGTTGGTCAGGGCTGGAGGGTCAGCACACGTGCGTCCTGTGTGCAACGGAAGTACAGACATAATACTGAAGCGTCTTTGCACAGAGGTGCATTGGTGTAAGCATCAGCACGAGTACGCCCAACACGCATGTTTTCACACAGACACACACACACATAATTATACACCCACTCGCTCATACACACACACACACACACACACACACACACACACACACACACACACACACACACACACACACACACACACACACACACACACACATTAGTGCAACTCGTGATAAAAATAGCTACTTTTAGTAAAGTGTCCAACGTAACATAGGCTTATTCCAGCAGCGGCAGATGAAAAGATCACTAACCAGAACAGGAGAAGACGTCCACAATGTCTGGACCAGTCAGGGACGTGGTTCGCTGCAGAATGTCTCCGAATGTGATGTTCCGTATCTCAGCTATTTCAGCTTCTGAGAATAGTCTGTGTGCACGCGCGCACACAAACATACACATATACACACGCAGGCGCGCACCACATATGCATATGCACACACAAGCACACCCAGACATCCATACACACACAGACACACACACACATGCGCGCGCGGAGGAAAACGTGTTAAATATAGAGCTTAAAGAATAAGCGCTATGTTGAAAAGTGTTGGCAAAAATGGTGAAGAAATGATGACAAGATATTGGCTGATAATAGGCCTCCAACAAGAATTCTAAATGTTCTGTGTTTGTCTTCTCCAATGTTCCACGTGTTCTTCCTTTGTTCAATGTAAATTTATATTGCCCCAAATTACCCCATAAGCATTTCATAACGGATAATGGTCATAGGCAATAATCCAACATGATCTTGATGGTTCAATATGAAATGTTGCTAAAAATTACTGGTTTTGTTATTTTATTACACCTTTATAAAATTATCTCCCTTCCCGTGCACATTTCATTTTATTATCAGTTGCTGTTTTGCTTCAAGAAAAACCTTTTCCCTGACATCATATATGTCCTGCCCTCAATTACATTTTTTATAATCAGTTCATATTTTGTTTCCATATCATTCTCAGTATGTTTCTGTTCAACCAGTCTTCATCTACGAGCAATTGGGTTACATATGTTTTAGAGATCTAATGTGTATTGTTTAAAGCAAAATGTATTCACAGACAAACACAACATAAAAAATAGTAATACTGTTCACTTGGCTGTCAGTGCACGACAAGATAACACAAAATAAGCACAGTATTCTTAACAATAAAAGCACATGGCAAGGACTGTCAGTAGTTTACAAAATCAAAACAAGAGAAAACAAAGAGAATGACGACCATGACTGCATACACTAGAAGAACAAACAATTAAACAAAGAGAATGACGACCATGACTGCATACACTAGAAGAACAAACAATTAAACAAAGAGAATGACGACCATGACTAGAAGAACAAACAATTAAACAAAGAGAATGACGACCATGACTGCATACACTAGAAGAACAAACAATTAAACAAAGAGAATGACGACCATGACTAGAAGAACAAACAATTAAACAAAGAGAATGACGACCATGACTGCATACACTAGAAGAACAAACAATTAAACAAAACAATGGAAAACAAAGCAAAAGAAGATGCATACAAAATAAAAATAAAAAGAAGTAAACATGCAAGAAACCTGTGCAATATATCATCATGGTCCACTCTTACCCATTCTTGGAGTTCTCAAACCAAAAACGGTCAGCCTCGCGGATTCGTTCAAACTGCTGCTGAATGATTCGCCGGAAGATCTCGGGCACACCAGTGACGTTATTTCCGGCCACCAAGGCCCCTGGGAAGATGTCGATGTTGTTGACATCGTCTGTGCCATTCTCGTACAGATCTCGCAAATCCTGAAACAAAGAACACGAAGATTGCGTTAAAATGATAATGCTGTTTGCAAAGGCGGTGCTTCATTTCTTATCATTTAAAGCACACAAACAAACAATCATAATGCTGTTTGCAAAGGCGGTGCTTCATTTCTTATCATTTAAAGCACACAAACAAACAATCATAATGCTGTTTGCAAAGGCGGTGCTTCATTTCTTATCATTTAAAGCACACAAACAAACAATGATAATGCTGTTTGCAAAGGCGGTGCTTCATTTCTTATCATTTAAAGCACACAAACAAACAATGATAATGCTGTTTGCAAAAGGCGGTGCTTCATTTCTTATCATTTAAAGCACACAAACAAACAATGATAATGCTGTTTGCAAAAGGCGGTGCTTCATTTCTTATCATTTAAAGCACACAAACAAACAATGATAATGCTGTTTGCAAAGGCGGTGCTTCATTTCTTATCATTTAAAGCACACAAACAAACAATCATAATGCTGTTTGCAAAGGCGGTGCTTCATTTCTTATCATTTAAAGCACACAAACAAACAATGATAATGCTGTTTGCAAAAGGCGGTGCTTCATTTCTTATCATTTAAAGCACACAAACAAACAATGATAATGCTGTTTGCAAAGGCGGTGCTTCATTTCTTATCATTTAAAGCACACAAACAAACAATGATAATGCTGTTTGCAAAGGCGGTGCTTCATTTCTTATCATTTAAAGCACACAAACAAACAATCATAATGCTGTTTGCAAAGGCGGTGCTTCATTTCTTATCATTTAAAGCACACAAACAAACAATGATAATGCTGTTTGCAAAAGGCGGTGCTTCATTTCTTATCATTTAAAGCACACAAACAAACAATGATAATGCTGTTTGCAAAGGCGGTGCTTCATTTCTTATCATTTAAAGCACACAAACAAACAATGATAATGCTGTTTGCAAAGGCGGTGCTTCATTTCTTATCATTTAAAGCACACAAACAAACAATGATAATGCTGTTTGCAAAGGCGGTGCTTCATTTCTTATCATTTAAAGCACACAAACAAACAATGATAACATCTCTTATCATTTAAATGCATAATGCTGTTTGCAAAAGGCGGTGCTTCATTTCTTATCATTTAAAGCACACAAACAAACAATCATAATGCTGTTTGCAAAGGCGGTGCTTCATTTCTTATCATTTAAAGCACACAAACAAACAATGATAATGCTGTTTGCAAAAGGCGGTGCTTCATTTCTTATCATTTAAAGCACACAAACAAACAATGATAATGCTGTTTGCAAAAGGCGGTGCTTCATTTCTTATCATTTAAAGCACACAAACAAACAATCATAATGCTGTTTGCAAAAGGCGGTGCTTCATTTCTTATCATTTAAAGCACACAAACAAACAATGATAATGCTGTTTGCAAAAGGCGGTGCTTCATCTCTTATCATTTAAAGCACACAAACAAACAATGATAATGCTGTTTGCAAAAGGCGGTGCTTCATTTCTTATCATTTAAAGCACACAAACAAACAATGATAATGCTGTTTGCAAAAGGCGGTGCTTCATTTCTTATCATTTAAAGCACACAAACAAACAATCATAATGCTGTTTGCAAAGGCGGTGCTTCATCTCTTATCATTTAAAGCACACAAACAAACAATGATAATGCTGTTTGCAAAGGCGGTGCTTCATTTCTTATCATTTAAAGCACACAACAAAACGTTTCCCTTTACAATCTCGTAAGGTGAGTTCAATAAGGCTTTTTAAAAAGCACTTTTCAAAAATCAGATAAAAAGAACAGGTTTGTTGAGAAATGTGTGTGGTGTGTGGGTATGCAGTGGTGATGCCTATGATGTTGATTGTTGATATAATAGTTGGCAGTTAGGCGGTAAGCTTTGCCTGGTATATGGCTTCTTCATATTTTACTTTTAGCTTCATAAGCGCAGATAGCATAAACCTCAGATCTAAAATACTATTTTGGAAAACAAAACTGTGTACTGGGTCCTATACAGTGTAGTTCCTTTTCTGTCTATTTTTTTGAGCGAGAGAGAGAGAGAGAGAGAGAGAGAGAGAGAGAGAGAGAGAGAGAGAGAGAGAGAGAGAGAGAGAGAGAGAGACTCAGAGAGACTCGGAGAGACAGAGAGAGACAGACAGAGACAGACAGAGACAGAGACAGAGAGAGACAAATATAGACAGAGATAGAGAGAGACAGAGACAGACACAGAAAGAAAGAAAGAGAGAGAGAGAGAGAGAGAGAGAGAGAGAGAGAGAGAGAGAGAGAGAGAGAGAGAGAGAGAGAGAGAGAGAGAGAGAGAGAGAGAGAGAGAGAGAGAGAGAGAGATAAAGAGACTCTGCAGTCAAACATAAGCATGAGGAGAACCCAACTAGAGGGAAAGCTAGGCTGCCTTGCCTGGGCCCGGGGCCCCATGTCCGCCCACTGGGCCACAGGGGTGAGGCCGTAGCTCTGGAGTACCGTGTTCAATCCCCCCATGCCGTGGTCTCTGTCTCTCTGCACCTCCACGGCCACTATGTCCTGACGAGAGAACTCGTACGGCCCGTAGTAGGAGGCTGAAACACAGCGAGGGCTTAAGGGGCCGCTTCACTACACGCGAGTATATCCCAATGAGATTTCATTCGACATTTGCGAGGCAAGATACTCGTGAAATTCTACTGTCTAAACGAATCTGATGAAATCTTACTAGTTTTGTTCACTAGGCACATATTTGTACCATTCGATTTATAAACGCTGTAAACTTACTTCTGAAATCAGGGGCCACAACTTCGTCCTCTTTCTAAACACTATAAACTTACTTCTGAAATCAGGGGCCACAACTGTTTCCTCTTTCTAAACATTGTAAACTTACTTCTGAAATCAGGGGCCACAACTGTTTCCTCTTTCTAAACATTGTAAACTTACTTCTGAAGTCAGGGGCCACAACTGTTTCCTCTTTCTAAACATTGTAAACTTACTTCTGAAGTCAGGGGCCACAACTGTTTCCTCTTTCTAAACTAAACTGAATCAGGGGCCACAACTGTTTCCTCTTTCTAAACTTAAACTTACTTCTGAAGTCAGGGGCCACAACTGTTTCCTCTTTCTAAACATTGTAAACTTACTTATGAAGTCAGGGGCCACAACTTTGTCCTCTTTCTAAACATTGTAAACTTACTTCTGAAGTCAGGGGCCACAACTTCGTCCTCTTTCTAAACACTGTAAACTTACTTATGAAGTCAGGGGCCACTGTTTCGTCCTCTTTCTCAGCCGCAGTGCGGATCATCCCACGAAGAATGTCATCAGTGTGTTTCTTCACCAAGTCCTGCAATGACATGTCACCACTGTCACTTTTAATGTCATCAGTGTGTTTCTTCACCAAGTCCTGCACATGACATGTTATTAGTGTCACGTTTTTGCCAAGAAGGTTAAGCTTTTGCCACTGCTTTGAAGTACGTCAGGTGTTAAAATGCACAGGATCTAGGAGATCTGCTTTATTCCAGACATTCAATGCATTCAATATTAACTAAATGCACACACCGTCTCGCTTTCTATCTCTATCTAATTCTCTTTCTGTCTCTCCCCGTCTCTGATTCTGTCTCCATGACACGCACACGCACACGCACACGCACACGCGCGCACGCACACGCACACGCACACACGCACACACACATTCAAGTGCACGCAAACATAGCGTGCATACACACCTACACAGGCTACATATGAACAAAGCACCATCCCTTTACTCCACTGGCTTTATCATTGGTTGACAGTTATCATTTATCATTGGTTGACAGTTATCATTTATCATTGGTTGACAGTTATCATTTATCATTGGTTGACAGTTATCATTTATCATTGGTTGACAGTTATCATTTATCATTGGTTGACAGTTATCATTTATCATTGGTTGACAGTTATCATTTATCATTGGTTGACAGTTATCATTTATCATTGGTTGACAGTTATCATTTATCATTGGTTGACAGTTATCATTTATCATTGGTTGACAGTTATCATTGGTTGACAGTTATCATTTATCATTGGTTGACAGTTATCATTTATCATTGGTTGACATCCGCCTGAAGTAGGGGCCCACAGGACAGTGAGAGCCCATGGATTCCTTCCCACACAGGGGTCTATGGTAATGATCTCGCAGATCGAGAGGCCAAAGCCGCGGCACTTAACAAAGACGGCCCTCTCACAAATATAAAACTATCCATCCAAGAAATCAAAACACAGCTAAAACTTGCCATCTTAAACGAATGGAAAACAGAACTTAAAATGTATGCCGAATCAAGATACTTGGACACAAATATAGAAAAAAAAGGTTTCTTCCTTAGCGTTCCCTTCCCAGTCCAAGCCACTATTTTCAGACTGAGGACAGATGCAATCTACTCTAAATTTAATCCTAGTCACTGCCAATGTGGACAGATCATTAATATCGCACATCTATTTCAATCCTGTCATTACATTGAATCAGAACTAAAAGAGTGTATACAGAAAACAAAAGATCATAAAATCCCATTTCAAAAGAAACATATTCTAAATAAAAACGCTGAGGGGTGGGCCCCTCTAATATGGTTAATAAAGGATATGTCCAAAGCGTCCTTTGGCCATTTGTTTTAAAATTTTCAATAAGATATATACTTCGCCCTGACATAAAAACTCTCTTTTTAAAACCAATATAGGTGTACTTAGGCTGTGCCAAGCCCCACCTTATGTAAATATTGTAACTGCTACGTAGTAGTCGTGCTGCCCCACAAACCAGTCGGGAAAGCCTAGGGTCCCCCACAAACCAGTTGGGATAGCCTAGGGTCCCCCACAAACCAGTTGGGAAAGCCTAGGGTCCCCCCGCTTAGTGCCAGGACTCTGGCTACGTCTCTCCGCTGCCTGTCTCGAGGAGGAGGGGTCCCTCTCCCTCCCTCCCCTTGGTAAGGTCAAGAGAGAATCGTTGTTCATTTAAAAACAAATTTTATAGGTGCTCTAGTATTAAATTAAGCACTTAATCCCCATCGGACCTTAGGCCTTGGATGGGTGGGGGGGGGGGGTGGGGGGGGGGGGGTGGGGGGGCGGGGAAGACTTTGTCTCTCCATCCCTCCCGCCTCATGGCCAATAAATCCCCCATGTATAAACCCCCACTTTTATAGTTTTCCAAGACTCGGCCGATAAGCTTTAGTCAGGCCTTCGAGTCAGGAAGGTAATATTTTTAACCTGGTCCGATGGGGACCACTTATAGTTTTAACTCAACTAAAATTTTGCCTTTGTTGTATCGGTCCTTTTTTTAGATCGATGCAGCCATACTATTTTTCTGCATCTCCTTTTTTAATAATAAAAAGACTGGTGTTTACAACACAAATGTCAATATGTTTTATAAAGGCCTTTTTTGAGTTTTAAAAACTTTGTTGTCGTTCTTAAAAAAGAGTGGTCCTGAAATTTTAATCCTAGTTCATTCCCCTAAGTCTAACTTAGGAAAAATTTTAAAATAAAGAATTTTACTCTGACAAACCTTTTTTAACGCAGGCCAGGCCAGACATGGTGAAATTAACTAATAGCTTCCAATTACAATTTTAAAACTATTAAAATCTAAAGTATTAAGACATTTTTTCCTTCTTTTTCCCAACTATATTTAAATAAAAGTTTAACTTGATTTCAAAGAAATGTCCCACATGGTTAATTCCGTGAGGACGTAAAACAAAACTGTTCATCTTCAGTGAGAGCCGCACAGTTCATGGATTTCTACAGAAACGGACAATCACCTTTCAGTTCTTTGTGAAAGATTATGCCTCTAAAACTAGGAGGGATCTGAACTGGCTATTAGTGCTGCAGCAAAGGGAGTAGTTGGCCCTTGGGGACACTCCCCAACTCAAGGCGTCTTAAAGTACTGTTGGACGAGAGAGTGGGGATGTGCCCTGGGCCAGGTATCTTCACCATAAATAAGTTGAAGGCCAGCCCTCCAGAACAGCCGTCACTTCGTAGTTTGCTGTATGGGAGTCACGGCTGGACGACACCCTGAATGGCACCCATCTGAAAGGGCAAATAGCTGGATAATTGGACAGAACTGTGCAGCGATGGACTAGGCCCATAGCTGGATAATTGGACAGAACTGTGCAGCGATGGACTAGGCCCATAGCTGGATAATTGGACAGAACTGTGCAGCGATGGACTAGGCCCACAGCTGGGGAATTGGACAGAACTGTGCAGCGATGGACTAGGCCCACAGCTGGGGAATTGGACAGAACTGTGCAGCGATGGACAAGCCCACAGCGGGATAATTGGACAGAATGCTGAACTGTGCAGCGATGGACTAGGCCCATAGCTGGATAATTGGACAGAACTGTGCAGCGATGGACTAGGCCCACAGCTGGAGAATTGGACAGAACTGTGCAGCGATGGACTAGGCCCACAGCTGGATAATTGGACAGAACTGTGCAGCGATGGACTAGGCCCACAGCTGGGGAATTCGACAGAACTGTGCAGCAATGGACTAGGCCCACAGCGGGATAATTTGACAGAACTGTGCAGCGATGGACTAGGCCCATAGTGTGGGATTTCACAGAATTGTGCAGCGATTGACTAGGCCCATAGTGTGGAATTTGACAGAATTGTGCAGCGATGAACCAGGCCCATACCTGGGAATCCCAGAAGTGGTTGCAGAGGCGGACGGAAGTGACGTTCCGAGCCTCGTTGTGGGGTCCGCGGCCCGGTGTGGTGGTGGGTACGTTGGTTGTAGGGTTCGATCTGAACCCACGAAACACAGGGACAGCACAGAGACATGTGACACTGCTTCACTGCACTGAACAACCATGATGATAATGGTGATGATGATGGTGGTGATGATGATGAACCCACGAAACACAGGGACAGCACAGAGACATGTGACACTGCTTCACTGCACTGAACAACCATGATGATGATGGTGATGATGGACCTACGAAACAGCTGGGACAGGACAGATGGTGGTGATGATGGTGGTGATGATGATGATGAACCCACGAAACACAGGGACAGCACAGAGACATGTGACACTGCTTCACTGCACTGAACAACCATGGTGATGATGGTGATGGTGATGATGATGATGAACCCACGAAACACAAGGACAGCACAGAGACATGTGACACTGCTTCACTGCACTGAACAACCATGGTTATGATGATGAAGATGATGATAGTGATTTTGAAAGTAGTTCTGCTAAATAAAAATAAAAGATCAGAAAAATATATCAGAAAAATAAACTTTTAATGGGATAATTTTACAGTGACACACAAACCCTCAACAAGCATCATTTTAAAATGACGCTCCATTCAAGACTATTGGAGAAATGATGTCCATAGAGAGACAGACGTAAGACATACAAATGAACGGACGAACAAACAGACAAACAGACAGACAGACAGACAAAATGACAACTCAGACAAACAGACAGACAGACAGACAGAAGGACAACTCAGACAAGGAACAAAGGCAGAAACACAACATCCTTATAAAGGACAGCAATAAACTGATTACAGTAAGGAACAATAAGTCATTAACTCTACTCAACTCACCCTAACAAGGAACAATAAGTCATTAACTTTACTCAACTCACCCCAATAAGGAACAGTAAGTTATTAACTTTACTCAACTCACCCCAACAAGGAACAATAAGTTATGAACTCTACTCAACTCACCTCAATAAGGAACAATAAGTCATTAACTCTACTCAACTCACCCCAACAAGGAACAATAAGTCATTAACTCTACTCAACTCACCCCAATAAGGAACAATAAGTCATTAACTTTACTCAACTCACCCTAACAAGGAACAGTAAGTCATTAACTTTACTCAACTCACCCAAAAGTCCATACGGCGGCAGGCATGAGCGAGAACCGGAAGTTGGAAGCCATGCGGAATTCCTGTGAAACTTCGGGCCTTGTTTTGGAGTTGTAGCCTGCCGGCACACACACGAAACAGTGATTGACCAATGCAGCCCAGTTCATCTTCCATGGACATCAAACATGAAACAGTGATTGACCAATGCAGTCCAGTTCATCTTCCATGGACATCAAACATGAAACAGTGATTGACCAATGCAGTCCAGTTCATCTTCCATGGACATCAAACATGAAACAGTGATTGACCAATGCAGTCCAGTTCATCTTCCATGGACATCAAACATGAAACAGTGATTGACCAATACAGTCCAGTTCATCTTCCATGGACATCAAACATGAAACAGTGATTGACCAATACAGTCCAGTTCATCTTCCATGGACATCAAACATGAAACAGTGATTGACCAATGCAGCCCAGTTCATCTTCCATGGACATGGACATCAAACATGAAACAGTGATTGACCAATGCAGTCCAGTTCATCTTCCATGGACATCAAACATGAAACAGTGATTGACCAATGCAGCCCAGTTCATCTTCCATGGACATCAAACATGAAACAGTGATTGACCAATACAGTCCAGTTCATCTTCCATGGACATCAAACATGAAACAGTGATTGACCAATGCAGCCCAGTTCATCTTCCATGGACATCAAACATGAAACAGTGATTGACCAATGCAGTCCAGTTCATCTTCCATGGACATCAAACATGAAACAGTGATTGACCAATACAGTCCAGTTCATCTTCCATGGACATCAAACATGAAACAGTGATTGACCAATACAGTCCAGTTCATCTTCCATGGACATCAAACATGAAACAGTGATTGACCAATACAGTCCAGTGCATGGACATCAAACATGAAACAGTGATTGACCAATACAGTCCAGTTCATCTTCCATGGACATCAAACATGAAACAGTGATTGACCAATACAGTCCAGTGACCAATACAGTCCAGTTCATCTTCCATGGACATCAAACATGAAACAGTGATTGACCAATACAGTCCAGTGCATGGACATCAAACATGAAACAGTGATTGGCCAATACAGTCCAGTTCATCTCCATGGACATCAAACATGAAACAGTGATTGACCAATGCAGTCCAGTTCATCTCCATTGACATCAAACATGAAACAGTGATTGATCAATGCAGTCCAGTGCATGGACATCAAACATGAAACAGTGATTGGTCAATACAGTCCAGTTCATCTCCATTGACATGAAACATGAAACAGTGATTGACCAATGCAGTCCAGTTCATCTCCATTGACATCAAACATGAAACAGTGATTGACCAATACAGTCCAGTGCATGGACATCAAACATGAAACAGTGATTGGTCAATACAGTCCAGTTCATCTCCATTGACATGAAACATGAAACAGTGATTGACCAGTGCAGTCCAGTTCATCTCCATTGACATCAAACACGAACATGTGTTGTGGACCGAAACAAACAGTTATTAAGAATGGGAAGAGATGTTAAAAGGTTCAATGTTACATTAGCCAAGGTGGGCCCTATAAATGTATCAGATTGAAGAAAACGACAAAGCCTTTGGGTTTATAAGGGCGACAAAAGGCAACAACAAGCACAAATGACCGAGGATTGCAATTTGCTCAACACGCGTGCTTCATTTTTGTTAATACAAGGTATGACATAGCATGTAGGCTAAAGTCAAAGAGCACATGTAATCAAGAGCGCGTTGTAGTGGTACAGTCACGTTTTGAACACCCCCCCCCCCCCTCCACTCATACTCCTCTTGCTCTTCGTCATCAAAACAATCATGATAATTAGTACATTATTATGAACATCATGATTACAATGATGGTCATATCATCATTATCATCATCATCATCATCATCATCGTCGTCGTCAACAACAACAGCCGCAGCAGTAAACTATGAACTGGATTAAAGCTTATATGAATAATTATATAAATACAACACACAAGTTTAAGTATATACTAAAATCATTTTTCACTTTTTTTAAAGCTTGGAGTATGAAATAAGCTTATATGAAACAACATAACACGTCACAAATAAGAAAATATTCAATCAATCATAACAACAGGCGATTTTTATGAACATCCTCTCTCTCTCTCTCTCTCTCTCTCTCTCTCTCTCTCTCTCTCTCTCTCTCTCTCTCTCTCTCTCTCTCTCTCTCTCTCTCTCTCTCTCTCTCTCTGTCTCTCTCTCTCTCTCTCTCTCTCTCTCTCT
>CM065693.1:59058087-59068087 GCA_017654935.2 Phymorhynchus buccinoides
CAGAACAAGACTACTTCCTCATTATAGAAACCAGAACAAAAGACTACTTGCTCATTATAGAAACCAGAACAAGACTACTTGCTCATTATAGAAACCAGAACAAAAGACTAATTGCTCATTATAGAAACCAGAACAAAAGACTAATTGCTCATCAGAACCGAGATAAAAAAAGAAGGTAATTGCTCACCATGGAGACTAGATAAAAGCCAAACTAACGGTGAGTGGCGAACTGCTCACCACAGACTAGATAAAAGCCAAACTAACGGTGAGTGGCGAACTGCTCACCACGGAGACTAGATAAAAGCCAAACTAACGGTGAGTGGCGAACTGCTCACCATGGAGACTAGATAAAAGCCAAACTAACGGTGAGTGGCGAACTGCTCACCATGGAGACTAGATAAAAGCCAAGCTAACGGTGAGTGGCGAACTGCTCACCATGGAGACTAGATAAAAGCCAAACTAACGGTGAGTGGCGAACTGCTCACCATGGAGACTAGATAAAAGCCAAACTAACGGTGAGTGGCGAACTGCTCACCATGGAGACTAGATAAAAGCCAAACTAACGGTGAGTGGCGAACTGCTCACCATGGAGACTAGATAAAAGCCAAACTAACGGTGAGTGGCGAACTGCTCACCATGGAGACTAGATAAAAGCCAAACTAACGGTGAGTGGCGAACTGCTCACCATGGAGACTAGATAAAAGCCAAACTAACGGTGAGTGGCGAACTGCTCACCATGGAGACTAGATAAAAGCCAAACTAACGGTGAGTGGCGAACTGCTCACCATGGAGACTAGATAAAAGCCAAACTAACGGTGAGTGGCGAACTGCTCACCACAGACTAGATAAAAGCCAAACTAACGGTGATTGGCGAACTGCTCACCATGGAGACTAGATAAAAGCCAAACTAACGGTGATTGGCGAACTGCTCACCATGGAGACTAGATAAAAGCCAGACTAACGGTGATTGGCGAACTGCTCACCAAAGAGTCGAGACGCAGGCTTCAGTGTGTGGTCGCGGGGCACGGGCTGGTTGCTGAGCGGCAGGCCCTGGGAGTTCAGCTCGGGGAAGCTGGTCTGGTGCACAGTGCTGTCTGCCTTGAGGGCGCCGTCCTTGAACTTTCTCAGGTGGTCGGTCCACATGCGAGACGTGCCGTAGATGACCCCTCCATCCAGGTAGGACGTCACGCCGTTCGTCTGTGGGCCAGCGGCACAGGGGTGTGTGTGTTCAAATGAAGAAGAGAATGAAACGGGCGATCTGATTGGTTCTAAGGTTGTGACTATGAAGTGTGCAGGCCTATTCCGGGTCGCAACAAACACGCCCGCCCTCCTGGGAAGCTAAAAGGAGCATTTTGTTTGTGCAATAACAGAAGGAAGGTCACATTACAGCATCGGGGAAACTCTCTATGCAACAGTTACAAATCCTTGTTGTAACACGATACATTATGTTACAATACTTTGCAATACCATGCAATACAATACAATGCAATACGGTATAATACAATACAACGCAGAACAAAACCACACGCACACGCACGCACACGCACGCACACACGCACACGCACGCACGCACGCACGCACGCACGCACACACACACACACACACACACACACACACACACACACACACACACACACACACACACACACACACACACACACACACACACACACATCACCACCACCACCACCATCATCATCATCACCACTATCACCACTACAATCATCATCATCACCACCACCACCACCACCACCACCACCACCATCACCATCTGACCTGTTGCCGTGGTGCCATGGGGGAGTAGCCAGTCTTGTAGTCGTAGGCAGTCCGCTGGTAGGTCATGGGTCTGTCCGTAGCGTTGACCAGCGGGTGGTCATCCGGAAGGTCCAGGTTCTCGTACTCTGGCGGACACCCCGGCTGACCAGTGGACAGCATTTCGTCCAGTACTAGCTGACCTGAAAACCAGGGGAACAGGGGGGAATGTAGGCCTAGACCTAGATAGGAAGCTAACACGAGAACTGCATAACTGACACTTCTATTGGACCATGGTGTTTATCCAGTTTTACTGACACTTCTATTGGACCATGGTGTTTATCCAGTTTTACTGACACTAGGACCATGGTGTTTATCCAGTTTTACTGACACCAGGACCATGGTGTTTATCCAGTTTTACTGACACTTCTATTGGACCATGGTGTTTATCCAGTTTTACTGACACCAGGACCATGGTGTTTATCCAGTTTTACTGACACCAGGACCATGGTGTTTATCCAGTTTTACTGACACCAGGACAATGGTGTTTATCCAGTTTTACTGACACCAGGACCATGGTGTTTATCCAGTTTTACTGACACCAGGACCATGGTGTTTATCCAGTTTTACTGACACCAGGACAATGGCAGCTTCTCATTTTTTGTCTCAAAATTGCCACAAACAAAGAGGAGTATGTTTTTATTATTACATATGTTATTTTAGCATTTATTTGATAATGCAAATGCAAAACAAATCTATGACGACATATCAGAACTAAAAACAAATACACTCTCTCTCTCTCTCTCTCTCTCTCTCTCTCTCTCTCTCTCTCTCTCTCTCTCTCTCTCTCTCTCTCTCTCTCTCTCTCTCTCTCTCTCTCTCTCTCTCAGTAGTGGTGGTAGTGGTAGTAGTAGGGATGATTGTGGTGGTGGAGGTAGCGTAGTAGTAGTAGTAGTAGTAGTAGTAGTAGTAGTAGTAGTAGTAGTAGTAGTAGTAGTAGTAGTAGTAGTACTACTACTACTACTACTACTACTACTACTACTACTACTACTACTACTACTACTACTACTACTACTACTACTACTACTACTACTACTACTACTACTACTATTACTACTACTAGTGTAAGACGGGGCAAAAAGCCCATGGGCGGGTAAGAGGCCCATGCCAATCATCCCACGAAACAAAGCAAATCTCATTCACATTTTGCCCAAGAGACGAGTGTTAATGCTTAGCATTCGTGTCATGGGCAAACCCGACCGAAACCTGCCCCACTCCATGAGACAACCGGCACGGGCCTCCCACCCGCCCATGGGCTTTTTGCCCCGTCTTACACTAGTAGTAGTAATGGTAGTAGAAGAAGTAAATTGTAGTGAAAGAGGTGTTTCTTATCTATTTATTTGTTTATTCGGTTGGTTAGTTCTCTATTCTGTTTTTTGTTGTTGCTGATGTTGATGCTCTGCCTACCATGTCGTTGCTATATTACTGTTAGTTGTTGTTTTCTGTTGGCGATTTTCCTGTGTCTCAATGTTCATTTATTGTATTAGTTATGTATTGCATGCTTAGAACCAAAGACAGAATGGAAGACTAGGCCCAGCCTAAATTCTTTTCCTTGTAAAATAAAGTTTCCGAGTCTGAAGTCTCTCTCTCTCTCTCTCTCTCTCTCTCTTTCTCGCATGTTTATATATGCGTGTAGGCCGAGTATATATGCGTAGATGCGTGTATGCATGTCTACACACACGTGCATGAATCTGTGCACGTAAGCATGCGCCTGAAAATGATCCCAGGCGTGTTACCTTGCACAATACTGTGCATGAATCCTTCGTGTGACTCCTACTCACCGAAGAAGACCAGCATGGCGTTCCGGTCAAAGGCGGACCTGGTGCCGCCCGGTCCGCTGAGCACGTGCTGGGAGATGGACAGAGGGTTGGGTCGCCGTGACCCCGCCATGCCGAACACCCCGTCACTGTAGTTGGAGGGACTGTCCCGCGACAGTCGGGACCCTGCACACCGAATCGTGCTCTTGTGATGGTAGGGCAGGTGGGCCAACCAGCACCTTCAGCCGTTTCTTTTCATTTATGTTCATTTCTTTTTCATGTATGTTCATTTCTTTCATTTTCCTTCCTGTCCCATCTTCTGGACCTTACGCCGTTTACCCCCCCCCCCCCCCCCCACCCCCACCCCCAAATCGCATTCACAAAAAATAATTAGGATTATCCCTTTAGAAATAATACAATTGTACTTGTTAGATTTTCGTTTCTTCTATCTTTCTTTCTTCTTCTTCTGCCCCCCTTGTTTTGTTCCGATTTGACTGAACAGTTCCGGAAAGTTGCGGGTCGCTATGGCTATGCACAATTTCCAATATTAATTGATTTGGACAAAGAGTGGCGAGAGCAGTTCTAAATTATTATTTATGCTTCTTTTTAATGTTTTGTACTGTTTCTTCTTCATGTTTTTCTCTGATACTATTTGTTATCATGTTTTTCTCTGATAATATTTGTTAAGCGCTCTGAGGATGATTTTTTCATCGAAGAGCGCAATAGAAGCTTTATTATTATTATTATTATTATTATTATTATTATTATTATTATTATTATTACTATTATCATAAACACAGGGAATGGCAGCTGCCCCCTCTGCTATCTGGCAGTCATTGTCGGAAACGACAGACAGGCAACAACAACTGTATGGTCCACACCTCTCCCTACCTGCAATCCCCCAGTGGTACTGACTACTATGGTCCACACCTCTCCCTACCTGCAATCCCCCAGTGGTACTGACTACTATGGTCCACACCTCTCCCTACCTACAATGCCCCAGTGGTAGACTACTACTATGGTCCACACCTCTCCCTACCTGCAATCCCCCAGTGGTACTGACTACTATGGTCCACACCTCTCCCTACCTGCAATCCCCCAGTGGTACTGACTACTATGGTCCACACCTCTCCCTACCTGCAATCCCCCAGTGGTACTGACTACTATGGTCCACACCTCTCCCTACCTGCAATGCCCCAGTGGTACTGACTACTATGGTCCACACCTCTCCCTACCTGCAATCCCCCAGTGGTACTGACTACTATGGTCCACACCTCTCCCTACCTGCAATCCCCCAGTGGTACTGACTACTATGGTCCACACCTCTCCCTACCTGCAATCCCCCAGTGGTACTGACTACTATGGTCCACACCTCTCCCTACCTACAATGCCCCAGTGGTACTGACTACTATGGTCCACACCTCTCCCTACCTACAATGCCCCAGTGGTACTGACTACTATGGTCCACACCTCTCCCTACCTGCAATCCCCCAGTGGTACTGACTACTATGGTCCACACCTCTCCCTACCTGCAATCCCCCAGTGGTACTGACTACTATGGTCCACACCTCTCCCTACCTACAATGCCCCAGTGGTACTGACTACTATGGTCCACACCTCTCCCTACCTGCAATGCCGCAGTGGTACTGACTACTATGGTCCACACCTCTCCCTACCTGCAATGCCCCAGTCGGGTGAAGCCAAGTTGTTGAAGAAGCCATCAGGGGGAGGCAATTCACTTCCGCCTTGGGCCTTGACTAGGGTCAAACCTGTAAGAAAACAACTGTACAGAATATGGTTTTCTAATGTATTCTGTGTGTATGTCTCTCTCTCTGTCTATCTCTCTGAATGTCTCTCTCTCTCTCTCTCTCTCTCTCTCTCTCTGTCTGTTTGTCTCTCTCTCTGTCTCTCTCTCTCTCTCTCTCTCTCTCTCTGTCTGTCTCTCTCTCTCTCCCCCCCCCTGTCTCTCTCTCTCTCTCTCTCTCTCTCTCTCTCTCTCTCTCTCTCTCTCTCTCTCTCCTCTCTCCTCCCTCTCGCTTATCGGGCTACCTCTCGCTTATCGGGCTACCTTTTCTTCCTGTGTGTTCATTGTCATTCTTACCCACAGATAGCTGCACTGAAATCAGCGGAATAACAAAACCATCCTCTTCGTTATCAACAAGCGACTGAGTCTAAACAGTATAAGTTATTTGGATTTGGGCATGGTACATGACTTTTGTGATGTCGAGACCTTGTTCTTTAGCATACGAGAGCTTCAGCTCGAGTATGCTAAAGAACACGGTGTCGAGACATCACAAAATTCATGTACCATGCCCAAATCCAAATAACGTATATATACTGATCTTACCATTTATATAAAAACAGCAGAAAATCACAATGCATTGAAGAGGCGAGATGCGCCTCCATGTAGATCTGAATCATAGCAACCGCTGCACCAACATAGCAAAATCCATTAATCCACAAAGAATATAGTCTGCAGTTTACAAGGTTGAGAGCTATTTTAATGCAAATTGAACAAATCTTCGCAATAGCAATTGTCATGTCCTGAATGATATTTAGTGTTTAAAACTCTTATTGCACAGATTAAGACCATATGAACCGGATCAGTTTCGGGGTGGAAAATAAAGTAAACTTACTGCATTGAAAATAGGGGAGAACGGAGCTGATCCGCCTACTTTTTAGCTTTTCTCGCCATAAAAGGTAAGCCAACTGAAGTAGAAGCTCATTTTTAGACCACTTGTTGAGTAAATGTATGGGCATGTCGACAACATTACGTTTATAGAAAATTCAGTTGATTGAGATTCATTCGTTACAAATAATAGCAAAAAATAGACTTTTTTGCTCTCAACTTTTCTTAAATTAATGGACACTTTCCAATCTTACACAGGACACGGCAGGAGGACAGCATGAGGCTTTCACAAGATCGAAATAATTCTACAGCAAAACACAGCAATAAAAATGAAATGAGGAACCTGTCGCGGGGTCGGACAAGCCCTGATATCCCCTACTTTTGTTGCCCAGAAAATTGTCATTACCCTGTGGCGGTGTATTTTTACCTCTATGAGATTTTTACCTCTAGCCGCGTAGCCAATCAGAATCGTTTGTTTGTCCGCCATTGTGAATCATTACGAAAGTAAGTGAATGGCTTTGTACATCGATTTCTCTGCAAATATGTAGATTTACACCCTCCTGCTCTATTTCTTGGTTCTTTCCGTGGTTAGGGATAGGGTTAGGGTTAGTAGTAATCACGTTGATAAGTAACTGTTCTAATGCGCATGCGCAGAGGTAAATATTTCATACGACTACTTATTTATCGTGACACCCAATGACACATTTTTTGTTTGATGACGTAAAAGTGGTGCTGACGTGTGAGTAAGCAAGACAAGATCTTTTGGCTTTCTTCCTAATAACAAAAGCGCCACGAACGGTGCGGTGGAAATCTAGTCGACTTTTGTACATCAAAATTTCAGAAGCTAATGATTACCAACAAAAATAGATAACAGCTGTAAATATCGTGTTGGTGTTGACAAACGGTAAATACATTCTAATGATATTAATTATGTTTGAATGCACGGACCTAATGATATTCATTATGCACAAAAACTCACGCGCATTTTACACTGAGTTAAACGCATTAATGAAATGTAAATGATAATAATGAGATCTAAAAACAAGGAGTTAATGTGATAATTAGATGTTACAATAAGTGTTTTGGTGGCACTCGGCTGGGCCTTCTTTCTCATGTCTGGAGATCGGTATATTATCTGATGTGTTCTTTTTGTAAATGTTATGTTGAATCTGAGCTACACTTTATTTTGTATTGTGAACATTTAAGCGATTTATGAATGAACTTAATTCCCCAGAGGTACAGAGGACATCCTTCCATTCATATTTTTCAGTATTTAATGCAAGACCAACAATACCTTCATAACATAGGCAGGTACATCTGCTATGCCAATAACTAGTAACGGGTCACTAGGCCTATGCAATAGATGACATTCTTCAGTCTCGAGTCCTCTCTCTGTCTCTTGCTCTGTCGTGTCAGGCTTTCATGCCGTCTGTCCCCGTCTCCCCTTACCCTATAATTATCCCAGGGGTGAGCTTACATGTTGTGCTGTCTGGGCCGTGTTTTGTGTCCGACTTGTGTGTGTCGACTAAGGAACCCATTTTGCTTGCAACATTCACTGTGCTTTGCACATGGTCAAAACTAAATGATTTGTTTTAAAAATACTGAACATTATTAGCCTTCTCTGCAAAGAACATTAGCACGATCACACAAAACAGAACGGCATAGCCAAACTGAACTTAGTAATAATCTACAACACCGACGACCTGGTGAATATTGGACGTGTGTTTCTGAACACACACACACATAATGACTAGTAATACGACACAGCAATGCATTAAGGAAATCCAATGGGAGGGGGTGACAAAGTGGTTACTGGTTTAGTGGTGAAGAATGGCACAAAGCTATCGCCTCCTGTCAAGTAAACCGGAGTTTGAACCTGGGTAAAGGGGATTTTCCCTCTCATTTTGAACTAGGCCTTACGGTCTGAACGTGGGGTTTCTCGGATGAGACGATAAACCGAGGCCCAGTGAACTCATGCACTCAGCACACGGTAAACCCAGTGGCAACGATACAGTTGCTGTCATTTGGTCAAAATTTACCCACCCCCCCTCCCTTCCTCATCAGTCACACAAAAATCGCATGCAAAAAACCCCAAGAATTGGGTGGCGCGCCTCTGGCTGCGACGCGTTCTCCAGGTGGGAGCAACCCGAAGTTCACAGAGACCCATCTGTGACTATAAAGTACACATAAAAGTATAAAGTAAAGTACCTATAAAGTACTAAATAGGATGCAAGGGAAAACGTGATGAAAAAAACATTGGTCGTTGCAGGCATGGGGTATGATAATTATGATTCACCTTCGTACTACTTTAACTAACAGCAATTTACCAAAAGAAATCTCACTAATGAAGAAAGCTGAGAAATCAAACACTACCCTGCTAACATACAACCATATATATCCACAGATGCACATACAGAGTCAACCAGCCATCCAGGAACAAAGCACAGAAAACATCAACCAGCCAGCCAGGAACAAACAGCACAGAAAACATCAACCAGCCAGCCAGGAACAAACAGCACAGAAAACATCAACCAGCCAGGAACAAACACACAAACAGCACAGAAAACATCAACCAGAAACAAACACACAAACAGCACAGAAAACATCAACCAGCCAGGAACACACACACAAACAGCACAGAAAACATCAACCAGCCAGCCAGGAACAAACACACAAACAGCACAGAAAGCATCAACCAGCCAGGAACAAACAGCACAGAACACATCAACCAGCCAGCCAGCCAGGAACAAACACACAAACAGCACAGAAAACATGAACCGGCCAGGAACAAACACACAATCAGCACAGAAAACATCAACCAGCCATCCAGGAACAAGCACACAAACAGCACAGAAAACATCAACCAGCCAGCCAGGAACAAACACACAAACAGCACAGAAAACATCAACCAGCCATCCAGGAACAAACACACAAACAGCACAGAAAACATCAACCAGCCATCCAGGAACAAACACACAAACAGCACAGAAAACATGAACCAGCCAGGAAGAAACAGCACAGAACACATCAACCATCCATCCATGAACAAACACACAAACAGCACAGAAAACATCAACCAGCCGGCCAGCCAAGAACAAACACACAAACAGCACAGAAAACATCAACCAGCCATCCAGGAACAAGCACACAAACAGCACAGAAAACATCAACCAGCCATCCAGGAACAAACAAACAAACAGCACAGAAAACATCAACCAGCCATCCAGGAACAAACACACAAACAGCACAGAAAACATCAACCAGCCAGGAACAAACAGCACAGAACACATCAACCATCCATCCATGAACAAACACACAAACAGCACAGAAAACATCAACCAGCCGGCCAGCCAAGAACAAACACACAAACAGCACATAAAACATCAACCAGCCAGGAACAAACAGCACAGAACACATCAACCATCCATCCATGAACAAACACACAAACAGCACAGAAAACATCAACCAGCCGGCCAGCCAAGAACAAACACACAAACAGCACAGAAAACATCAACCAGCCAGGAACAAACAGCATAGAAAACATTAACCATATTTCGCTATACGGCTGTCTAATGTCTGGTGTCCAGCTGCAAGACAGAAACACCTCACAAAGCAATGTGTTGGTTAGGTTGGGTTCAAGGCAATGTGTGTCCGGCTGCAAGACAGAAACACCTCACAAAGCAATGTGTTGGTTAGGTTGGGTTCAAGTCAATGTGTGTCCGGCTGCAAGACAGAAACACCTCACAAAGCAATGTGTTGGTTAGGTTGGGTTCAAGGCAATGTGTCCGGCTGCAAGACAGAA
>CM065693.1:59073087-59095587 GCA_017654935.2 Phymorhynchus buccinoides
CCCCCCCACACCACCACACTTACCCAGTCTCTCCCCCACACACACCACCACACTTACCCAGTATCTCTCCCCCCCACACCACCACACCTACCCAGTCTCTCTCCCCCCCACACCACCACACTTACCCAGTCTCTCTTCCCCCACACCACCACACACTTACCCAGTCTCCCCCCACACACCACCACACTTACCCAGTCTCTCTTCCCCCCCCCCCCCACACCACCACACTTACCCAGTCTCTCCCCCCCCCACACCACCACACTTACCCAATCTCTCTCCCCCCCCACACCACTACACTTACCCAGTCCCCCCCCCCCCACCACACCTACCCAGTCTCTCTCCCACCCACACCACCACACTTACCCAGTCTCTCTTCCCCCACACACCACCACACCTACCCAGTCTCTCTCCCCCCCCCCCCCCACACACACACCACCACACTTACCCAGTCTCAGTTCCCCCCCCCCCCACACCACCACACTTACCCAGTCTCTCTCCCCCCCCCCCCACACACACACACCACCACACTTACCCAGTCTCAGTTCCCCCCCCCCCACCACACCACCACACTTACACAGTCTCTCCCCCCCCCCCACACCACCACACTTACCCAGTCTCTCTCCCCCCCCCACACCACCACACTTAACCAGTCTCACCCCCCACACACCACACTACCCAGTCTCTCCCCCCCCCACACCACCACACTTACCCAGTCTCTCTCCCCCCCACACCACCACACTTACCCAGTCTCTCTCCCCCCCACACCACCACACTTACCCAGTCTCTCTCCCCCCCACACCACCACACTTACCCAGTCTCTCTCCCCCCCCCCCACACACACACACCACACTTACCCAGTCTCTCTCCCCCCCACACACACACCACCACACTTACCCAGTCTCTCTCCCCCCCACACACACACACACCACCACACTTACCCAGTCTCTCTCCCCCCCACACCACCACACTTACCCAGTCTCTCTCCCCCCCCCACACCACCACACTTACCCAGTCTCTCTCCCCCCCCACACCACCACACTTACCCAGTCTCTCCCCCCCCCACACCACCACACTTACCCAGTCTCTCTCCCGCCCCACACACCACCACACTTACCCAGTCTCTCTCCCCCCCACACCACCACACTTACCCAGTCTCTCCCCCCCACACCACCACACTTACCCAGTCTCCCCCCCACACCACCACACTTACCCAGTCTCTCTCCCCCCACACACCACCACACTTACCCAGTCTCTCTCCCCCCCACACCACCACACTTACCCAGTCTCTCTCCCCCCCACACCACCACACTTACCCAGTCTCCCACACACACACCACCACACTTACCCAGTCTCTCTTCCCACACACACACCACCACACTTACCCAGTCTCTCTTCTCCCCACACCACCACACTTACCCAGTCTCTCCCCCCCACACCACCACACTTACCCAGTCTCTCTTCCCACACACACACCACCACACTTACCCAGTCTCCCCCCCCCACACCACCACACTTACCCAGTCTCTCTTCCCCTCCCCCACCCCACCACCACACTTACCCAGTATCTCTCCCCCCCACACCACCACACTTACCCAGTCTCTCTCCCCCCACACACCACCACACTTACCCAGTATCTCTCCCCCCCACACCACCACACTTACCCAGTCTCTCTCCCCCCCACACCACCACACTTACCCAGTCTCTCTCCCCCCCACACCACCACACTTACCCAGTATCTCTCCCCCCCACACCACCACACTTACCCAGTCTCTCTTCCCCCCCCACACCACCACACTTACCCAGTCTCTCTCCCCCCCACACCACCACACTTACCCAGTCTCTCTCCCCCCCACACCACCACACTTACCCAGTCTCCCCCCCCACCACACCTACCCAGTCTCTCTCCCACCCACACCACCACACTTACCCAGTCTCTCTTCCCCCCCCTCCACACCACCACACTTACACAGTCTCTACCCCCCCCCCCACACCACCACACTTACCCAGTCTCCCCCACACACCACCACACTTACCCAGTCTCTCTCCCCCCCCCACACACCACCACACTTACCCAGTCTCTCTCCCCCCCCACACCACCACACTTACCCAGTCTCTCTCCCCCCCACACCACCACACTTACCCAGTCTCTCTCCCCCCCCCACACCACCACACCTACCCAGTCTCTCTCCCCCCCACACCACCACACTTACCCAGTCTCTCTTCCCCCCCCCCCTCCACACCACCACACTTACAACAACAACAACAACATACAGTATTTATACGGCGCTGAATCTTGATAGAAATCAAATCAAAGCGCACACACACGTTAGCATTCAAAGCGCATTCAAACACAAACGCAATACAAGTTTTACAACGCGAACACACACAGATAACATAAATGGAATATAGCAGAAACAGACCTAATGGCAAGAGAGAGAAGATAAAGAGAGCGGAGCTTTAATGATGGGGGAACAGGTGGGTTTTGAGGTTAGCTTTGAAAGCAGAGAGAGTCGGTCGCTGACGGAGGGAGAGCGGAAGTTTGTTCCAGGAGGTCGGTCCTGAGACAGCAAAAGAGCGCCGACCAACAGTTGAAAGCTTATACCTAGGGATCTGGAGAGAAAGAGGGTCAGAAACTGAACGTAAAGTGCGAGCTGGCGTATAGATGGAAATATTGTCACAGAGGTAAGATGGAGCAGCTTTATGAATAGATTTATAGCAAAGTGTGTTTAATTTATACTCAATTCTGTCTGCGACAGGAAGCCAGTGCAAAGAACGCAGAAGAGGGCTAACATGATCGAACTTTTTCTTCCTAAGGACAAGACGAGCAGCTGTGTTTTGAATACGCTGGAGACAAGATAGAGAAGAGACTGATAGGCCAGAAAGGAGAGCATTACAGTAGTCAATACGAGATAGGATGAGGGAAGTAACAAGCTTTGCTGTGGCTTCATCTGAGAGGTATTTACGAATATAGCCAATGCAACGAATTTGATAGTAGCAGGACTGACAGGTCTGAGTCAGGAAACTCTGCATGGAAAGAGTATTGTCCAAAGTGACACCTAAGTTTTTGACTGAGTCTGAGAGGGGAATGATATTGTTACCCAGTTGGATTGACTCTATGGAAACAGAGGCTAGTTTGTTTTTTGTCCCTACAAGCATTGCTTCGGTTTTTTCACCATTTAATTGAAGTTTATTTTGAACCATCCAATTTTGAATATCAATATAGCAGTTGTTACTTTCTGTAAGAATGGAATCTAGATCTTCAGGGGTTGTACTGTTTTGGAGTTGTGAGTCATCTGCATAGAAGTGATGTTTCATGTTGTGCTGATCGATGACATTGGCAAGAGGTGACGTATACAAAGTAAACAAGACAGGACCAAGCACAGACCCCTGGGGGACTCCACAAGAAAGCCTAACCTGTTCAGACTGACGACCATTGACCAGAACTGATTGAAAACGATCAGAAAGGTAAGAGGAAAACCAAGAAAGAGCAGGGCCCTTAATTCCAAAAGTATGTTCAAGACGAGACAGAAGAATGGAGTGGTCTATGGTATCAAAGGCAGCAGAGAGATCAAGAAGTGTCAAAAGAGAGATTTGACCAGCATCAGAAGCAAGTAAGAGGTCATTGACGATTTGAACAAGGGCTGTTTCTGTACTGTGGTTGGTTCTATAGGCAGACTGATAAGGATGATGAAGATTGTTTGAGGATAGATGATCGTTAAGTTGTTTCAGGACAGTCTTCTCAAGGAGTTTGGAGAGAAAAGGGAGGTTAGATACAGGTCTGTAGTTTTTCAGATTATTAGGATCCAGATTGTTCTTCTTGAGAAGGGGCCTTACAAGAGCGGTTTTGAAAGCAGAAGGAAACACACCTGAAACTAAAGAAGAATTGATGATGTTGGTGATTGATGGCAGAAGGTGTTGATAGATTTGTGAGAAAAGAGAGGCTGGGATGGGGTCAAGATCACAGGATTTAAAATGCATTTCTTTCAAAGTAGAAAGAACTTCGGTCTCAGACACCGGCTTGAAAGAGAGAAGGGGGACACCAGTGAATGATGGGTCTGGAATAGTTGGTTGAAAAGGCATGGAGTCGATTTTTGATCGTAGATCGATAATCTTGGTGGAGAAGAAGGAGGAAAAGGTTTTTGGCAGTTTGTCAGGACTGATATTTGATGGCAGAGGACTTGATTTCTTGTTGCCTAGGAGATCAGACATGGTGGAGAACAGGACTTTTGTTGTGTTGGCTTCAAGAATTTTAGATGAAAAAAACACAGTCTCACCCCCCCCCACACACCACCACACTTACCCAGTCTACCCCCACACCACCCACTTACCCAGTCTCTTCCCCCACCACCACACCTTACCCAGTCTCTCCCCCCCCCCACACCACCACACTTACCCAGTCTCTCTCCCCCCCCCACTACACCACCACACTTACCCAGTCTCTCTTCCCCCCCCCCACACCACCACACTTACCCAGTCTCCCCCCCACACCACCACACCTACCCAGTCTCTCTCCCCCCCCCACACCACCACACTTACCCAGTCTCTCTCCCCCCCACACACACCACCACACTTACCCAGTCTCTCTCCCCCCCACACCACCACACTTACCCAGTCTCTCTCCCCCCCCCACACCACCACACTTACCCAGTCTCTCTCCCCCCCACACCACCACACTTACCCAGTCTCTCTCCCCCCCACACCACCACACTTACCCAGTCTCTCTCCCCCCCACACCACCACACTTACCCAGTCTCTCTCCCCCCCACACCACCACACTTACCCAGTCTCTCTCCCACCCACACACCACCACACTTACCCAGTCTCTCTTCCCCCCCACACCACCACCACACTTACCCAGTCTCTCTCTCCCCCCCCCACACCACCACACTTACCCAGTATCTCTCCCCCCCACACCACCACACTTACCCAGTCTCTCTCCCCCCCCCCACACACACACCACCACACTTACCCAGTCTCTCTTCCCCCCCCTCCACACACCACACTTACCCAGTCTCTCCCCCCCCCCCACACCACCACACTTACCCAGTCTCTCTTCCCACCCACACCACCACACTTACCCAGTCTCTCCCCCCCACACCACCACACTTACCCAGTCTCTCTCCCCCCCACACCACCACACTTACCCAGTCTCTCTTCCCCCCCCACACCACCACACTTACCCAGTCTCTCTCCCCCCCCCCCACATACACACACACCACCACACTTACCCAGTCTCTCTCCCCCCCACACCACCACACTTACCCAGTCTCTCTTCCCCCCCACACACCACCACACTTACCCAGTCTCCCCCCCCCCCACACCACCACACTTACCCAGATCTCTCTTCCCCACACACACCACCACACTTACCCAGTCTCTCTTCGCCCCCCCCCCACACCACCACACTTACCCAGTCTCTCCCCCCCCACACACACCACCACACTTACCCAGTCTCTCTTCCCCCCCACACCACCACACTTACCCAGTCTCTCCCCCCCCCCCCACACCACCACACTTACCCAGTCTCTCCCCCCACACACACACCACCACACTTACCCAGTCTCTCTTCTCCCCACACCACCACACTTACCCAGTCTCTCTTCCCACACACACACCACCACACTTACCCAGTCTCTCTTCTCCCCACACACACCACCACACTTACCCAGTCTCTCTCCCCCCCACCACACCACCACACTTACCCAGTCTCTCTCCCCCCCACACCACCACACTTACCCAGTCTCTCCCCCCCACACCACCACACTTACCCAGTCTCCCCCCCACACACCACCACACCTACCCAGTCTCTCTCCCCCCCACACCACCACACTTACCCAGTCTCTCTCCCCCCCCCACACCACCACACTTACCCAGTCTCTCTTCCCCCCCACACCACCACACTTACCCAGTATCTCTCCCCCCCACACCACCACACTTACCCAGTATCTCTCCCCCCCACACCACCACACTTACCCAGTATCTCTTCCCCTACCCACACCACCACACTTACCCAGTATCTCTTCCCCCCCACACCACCACACTTACCCAGTATCTCTCCCACACACACACACCACCACACTTACCCAGTCTCTCCCCCTCATTTCCCCACACCACCACACTTACCCACCCAATCTCCCCCCCACACCACCACACTTACCCAGTCTCTCTCCCCCCCACACCACCACACTTACCCAGTATCTCTCCCCCCCACACCACCACACTTACCCAGTCTCTCTCCCCCCCACACCACCACACTTACCCAGTCTCCCCCCCACACCACCACACCTACCCAGTCTCTCTCCCGCCCCCCACACCACGACACCTACCCAGTCTCTCTTCCCCTCCCCCCCCCCACCACCACACTTACCCAGTATCTCTCCCCCCCACACCACCACACTTACCCAGTCTCTCCCCCACACACACCACCACACTTACCCAGTCTCCCCCCCCACACCACCACACTTACCCAGTCACTCCCCCACACACCACCACACTTACCCAGTCTCCCCCACACACACCACCACACTTACCCAGTCTCTCTTCTCCCCACACCACCACACTTACCCAGTCTCCTCCACACACACACCACCCACTTACCCAGTTCTCTCTTCTCCCCACACCACCACATTTACCCAGTCACTCCCCCCCACACCACCACACTTACCCAGTCTCCCCACACACACCACCACACTTACCCAGTCTCTCTTCTCCCCACACCACCACACTTACCCAGTCTCTCCCCCCACACACACCACCACACTTACCCAGTCTCTCTTCACCCCACACACCACCACACTTACCCAGTCTCTCCCCCCCCCCCACACCACCACACTTACCCAGTCTCTCTCCCCCCCCACACCACCACACTTACCCAGGTCTCCCCCCCCCACCACCACACTTACCCAATCTCTCTCCCCCCCACACCACCACACTTACCCATACTCCCCCCCACACCACCACACACCTACCCAGTCTCTCCCCACACACACACACCACCCTTACCCAGTCTCTCTCCCCCCCCTCCACACCACCACACTTACCCAGTCTCTCCCCCCCCCCCCCACACCACCACACTTACCCAGTCTCCCCCACACACCACCACACTTACCCAGTCTCTCTTCCCCCACACACACCACCACACTTACCCAGTCTCTCTCCCCCCCACACCACCACACTTACCCAGTCTCTCTTCCCCCCCCCACACCACCACACTTACCCAGTCTCTCTCCCCCCCACACCACCACACTTACCCAGTCTCTCTCCCCCCCCACACCACCACACTTACCCAGTATCTCTCTTCCCCCCCCCCCTCCACACCACCACACTTACAACAACAACAACAACATACAGTATTTATACGGCGCTGAATCTTGATAGAAATCAAATCAAAGCGCACACACACGTTAGCATTCAAAGCGCATTCAAACACAAACGCAATACAAGTTTTACAACGCGAACACACACAGATAACATAAATGGAATATAGCAGAAACAGACCTAATGGCAAGAGAGAGAAGATAAAGAGAGAGGAGCTTTAATGACGGGGGAACAGGTGGGTTTTGAGGTTAGCTTTGAAAGCAGAGAGAGTCGGTCGCTGACGGAGGGAGAGCGGAAGTTTGTTCCAGGAGGTCGGTCCTGAGACAGCAAAAGAGCGCCGACCAACAGTTGAAAGCTTATACCTAGGGATCTGGAGAGAAAGAGGGTCAGAAACTGAACGTAAAGTGCGAGCTGGCGTATAGATGGAAATATTGTCACAGAGGTAAGATGGAGCAGCTTTATGAATAGATTTATAGCAAAGTGTGTTTAATTTATACTCAATTCTGTCTGCGACAGGAAGCCAGTGCAAAGAACGCAGAAGAGGGCTAACATGATCGAACTTTTTCTTCCTAAGGACAAGACGAGCAGCTGTGTTTTGAATACGCTGGAGACAAGATAGAGAAGAGACTGATAGGCCAGAAAGGAGAGCATTACAGTAGTCAATACGAGATAGGATGAGGGAAGTAACAAGCTTTGCTGTGGCTTCATCTGAGAGGTATTTACGAATATAGCCAATGCAACGAATTTGATAGTAGCAGGACTGACAGGTCTGAGTCAGGAAACTCTGCATGGAAAGAGTATTGTCCAAAGTGACACCTAAGTTTTTGACTGAGTCTGAGAGGGGAATGATATTGTTACCCAGTTGGATTGACTCTATGGAAACAGAGGCTAGTTTGTTTTTTGTCCCTACAAGCATTGCTTCGGTTTTTTTCACCATTTAATTGAAGTTTATTTTGAACCATCCAATTTTGAATATCAATATAGCAGTTGTTACTTTCTGTAAGAATGGAATCTAGATCTTCAGGGGTTGTACTGTTTTGGAGTTGTGAGTCATCTGCATAGAAGTGATGTTTCATGTTGTGCTGATCGATGACATTGGCAAGAGGTGACGTATACAAAGTAAACAAGACAGGACCAAGCACAGACCCCTGGGGGACTCCACAAGAAAGCCTAACCTGTTCAGACTGACGACCATTGACCAGAACTGATTGAAAACGATCAGAAAGGTAAGAGGAAAACCAAGAAAGAGCAGGGCCCTTAATTCCAAAAGTATGTTCAAGACGAGACAGAAGAATGGAGTGGTCTATGGTATCAAAGGCAGCAGAGAGATCAAGAAGTGTCAAAAGAGAGATTTGACCAGCATCAGAAGCAAGTAAGAGGTCATTGACGATTTGAACAAGGGCTGTTTCAGTACTGTGGTTGGTTCTATAGGCAGACTGATAAGGATGATGAAGATTGTTTGAGGATAGATGATCGTTAAGTTGTTTCAGGACAGTCTTCTCTAGGAGTTTGGAGAGAAAAGGGAGGTTAGATACAGGTCTGTAGTTTTTCAGATTATTAGGATCCAGATTGTTCTTCTTGAGAAGGGGCCTTACAAGAGCGGTTTTGAAAGCAGAAGGAAACACACCTGAAACTAAAGAAGAATTGATGATGTTGGTGATTGATGGCAGAAGGTGTTGATAGATTTGTGAGAAAAGAGAGGCTGGGATGGGGTCAAGATCACAGGATTTAAAATGCATTTCTTTCAAAGTAGAAAGAACTTCGGTCTCAGACACCGGCTTGAAAGAGAGAAGGGGGACACCAGTGAATGATGGGTCTGGAATAGTTGGTTGAAAAGGCATGGAGTCGATTTTTGATCGTAGATCGATAATCTTGGTGGAGAAGAAGGAGGAAAAGGTTTTCTGGCAGTTTGTCAGGACTGATATTTGATGGCAGAGGACTTGATTTCTTGTTGCCTAGGAGATCAGACATGGTGGAGAACAGGACTTTTGTGGTGTTGGCTTCAAGAATTTTAGATGAAAAAAACACAGTCTCACCCCCCCCCCCCACACCACCACACTTACCCAGTCTATCTTCCCCCCACACCACCACACTTACCCAGTCTCCCCCTCCACAACACCTACCCAGTCTCTCTCCCCCCCCCCACACCACCACACTTACCCAGTCTCTCTCCCCCCCCCACACCACCACACTTACCCAGTCTCTCTCCCCCCCCCACACCACCACACTTACCCAGTCTCTCCCCCCACACCACCACACTTACCCAGTCTCTCTCCCCCCCCCCACACCACCACACTTACCCAGTCTCTCTTCCCCACACACACCACCACACTTACCCAGTCTCTCTCCCCCCCCCACACACCACCACACTTACCCAGTCTCTCTCCCCCCCCCACACCACCACACTTACCCAGTCTCTCTCTCCCACCCCCACACCACCACACTTACCCAGTCTCTCTTCCCCCCACACACCACCACACTTACCCAGTCTCTCTCCCCCCCACACCACCACACTTACCCAGTATCTCTTCCCCATACCCACACCACCACACTTACCCAGTATCTCTCCCCCCCACACCACCACACTTACCCAGTCTCTCTTCCCACACACACACCACCACACTTACCCAGTCTCTCTCCCCCCCACACCACCACACTTACCCAGTCTCCCCCCACCACACACACCTACACCACCCACTCTACCACCCCCCCCCCCACACACCACCACACTTACCCAGTCTCTCTTCCCACCCCCACCACACCACCACACTTACACAGTCTCTCTCCCCCCCCCACACCACCACACTTACCCAGTCTCTCTTCCCACCCACACCACACACACTTACCCAATCTCTCTCCCCCCCACACCACCACACTTACCCAGTCTCTCTCCCCCCCCCACACCACCACACTTACCCAGTCTCTCTTCCCCCCCTCCACACCACCACACTTACCCAGACTACCCTCTCCTCCCCTCCCCCCCACCCACACCAACACCACCACACTTACCCAGTCTCTCTCTCCCCCACACACACCACCACACACACTTACCCAGTCTCTCTTCCCCCCCACACCACCACACTTACCCAGTCTCTCTTCCCCCCCACACCACCACACTTACCCAGTCTCTCTCCCCACCCACACACACACCACACTTACCCCAGTCTCTCTTCCCCCCCCTCCACACACCACCACACTTACCCAGACTCTCTCCCCCCCCCACACACACCACACCACACTTACCCAGTCTCTCTTCTCCCCACACCACCACACTTACCCAGTCTCTCCCCCACACACACACCACCACACTTACCCAGTCTCTCTTCTCCCCACACACCACCACACTTACCCAGTCTATCTCTCCCCCACACCACCACACTTACCCAGTCTCTTCTTCTCCACCCCCACACCACCACACTTACCCAGTCTCTCCTCCCCCCCACACCAACCACACTTACCCAGTCTCCCCCCCACACCACCACACTTACCCAGTCTCTCTCCCCCCCCCACACCACCACACTTACCCAGTATCTCTCCCCCCCCCACACCACGACACCTTACCCAGTCTCTCTTCCCCTCCCCCACCCCACCAACACACTTACCCAGTATCTCTCCCCCCCACACCACCACACTTACCCAGTCTCTCTCCCCCCCACACCACCACACTTACCCAGTCTCTCTTCCCCTACCCCACCCCACCACCACACTTACCCAGTATCTCTCCCCCCCACACCACCACACTTACCCAGTCTCTCCCCACACACACACCACCACACTTACCCAGTATCTCTTCCCCCCACACCACCACACTTACCCAGTCTCTCTCCCCCCCACACCACCACACTTACCCAGTCTCTCTCCCCCCCACACCACCACACTTACCCAGTATCTCTCCCCCACACACCACCACACTTACCCAATCTCTCTTCCCATACACACACACCACCACACTTACCCAGTCTCCCCCCCACACCACCACACCTACCCAGTCTCTCTCTCCCCCCCCCACACCACGACACCTACCCAGTCTCTCTTCCCCTCCCCCCCCCACCACCACACTTACCCAGTATCTCTCCCCCCCCACACCACCACACTTACCCAGTATCTCTCCCCCACACACACACCACCACACTTACCCAGTCTCCCCCCCCCACACCACCACACTTACCCAGTCTCTCTTCCCCCACACACCACCACACTTACCCAGTCTCCCCCACACACACCACCACACTTACCCAGTCTATCTTCTCCCCACACCACCACACTTACCCAGTCTATCTTCCCCCACACACACCACCACACTTACCCAGTCTCTCTTCTCCCCCCACACCACCACACTTACCCAGTCTCCCCCACACACACCACCACACTTACCCACAATCTCTCTTCTCCCCCACACCACCACACTTACCCAGTCTCTCCCCCCCACACCACCACACTTACCCAGTCTCTCTTCCCCCCCCCACACCACCACACTTACCCAGTATCTCTCCCCCCCACACCACCACACTTACCCAGTCTCTCCACACACACACACCACCACACTTACCCAGTCTCTCCCCCACACACACCACCACACTTACCCAGTCTCCCCCCACACACCACCACACTTACCCAGTCTCTCCCCCCCACACCACCACACTTACCCAGTTCTCTCTCTGGGACCCCCCCCCCCACACCACCACACTTACCCAGTCCTCGTATCCCCTCTCCCCCCCACACCACCACACTTACCCAGTCTCTCTCCTTCCCCCACACACACACACCACCACACTTACCCAATCTCTCTTCCCCCCACCCCCACACACACCACCACACCTACCCAGTCTCTCTCTAGCACAATCCCCCCCCCCCCACACCACCACCACACTTACCCCTATCTCTCTCTCTTCCCCTCCCCCCACACCACACCTTGTACTTACCCAGTCTCTCTTACCCCCCTCCCACACACCACCACACTTACCCAATCTCTCTTCCCCCCCCCACACCACCACACTTACCCAGTCTCCCCCCCACACCACCACACCTACCCAGTCTCTCTCCCGCCCCCCACACCACCACACTTACCCAGTCTCTCTTCCCCCCCCCACCCCACCACCACACTTACCCAGTATCTCTCCCCCCCACACCACCACACTTACCCAGTATCTCTCCCCCCCACACACACCACCACACTTACCCAGTCTCTCCCCCCCACACCACCACACTTACCCAGTCTCTCTTCCCACACACACACACACACCACCACACTTACCCCAGTATCCCTCCCCCCCACACCACCACACTTACCCAGTCTCTCTCTCCCCACACACACACCACCACACTTACCCAGTCTCCCCCCACACCACCACCACCTTACCCAGTCTCTCCCCCCCCCCACACCACCACACTTACCCAGTCTCTCTCCCCCCCCCCCACACCACCACACTTACCCAGTCTCCCCCCCACACCACCACACTTACCCAGTCTCTCTCCCCCCCACACCACCACACTTACCCAGTATCTCTCCCCCCCACACACCACCACACTTACCCAGTCTCTCTCCCCCCCCCACACCACCACACTTACCCAGTCTCTCTCCCCCCCACACCACCACACTTACCCAGTCTCTCCACCCCCACACACCACCACACTTACCCAGTATCTCTCCCACACACACACACCACCACACTTACCCAGTCTCTCTCCCCCCACACCACCACATTTACCCAGTCACTCCCCCACACACCACCACACTTACCCAATCTCTCTTCCCCCACACACACCACCACACTTACCCAGTCTCTCTTCTCCCCACACCACCACACTTACCCAGTCTCTTCCCACACACACACCACCACACTTACCCAGTCTCTCTTCTCCCCACACCACCACACTTACCCAGTCACTCCCCCCCCACACCACCACACTTACCCAGTCTCTCTTCCCACACACACACCACCACACTTACCCAGTCTCTCTTCTCCCCACACCACCACACTTACCCAGTCTCCCCCACACACACCACCACACTTACCCAGTCTCTCTTCCCCCACACACACACCACCACACTTACCCAAGTCTCTCCTCCCCCACACACCACCACACTTACCCAGTCTCCCCCCCCCCACCACCACACTTACCCAGTATCTCTCCCCCCCACACCACCACCACACTTACCCAGTCTCTTCCCACACACACACCACCACACTTACCCAGTCTCTCCCCCACACACACCACCACACCACCACACTTACCCAGTCTCCTCCCCCCCCACACACCACCACACTTACCCAGTCTCTTCCCACACACACCACCACACTTACCCAGTCTCTCTCTCCCCCACACACACCACCACACTTACCCAGTCTCTCCCCCCACACCACCACACCTACCCAGTCTCTCTCTCCCCCCCCCCCCACACACCACCACACTTACCCAGTCTCTCTTCCCCCCCCCCACACCACCACACTTACCCAGTCTCTCTTCCCCCCCCCCACCCCCACACACACACCTACCCAGTCTCTCTTCCTCCCCCCCCACCCCCACACACACACACCACTTGTACTTACCCAATCTCTCTTCCCACCCACACACACACCACCACACTTACCCAATCTCTCTCCCCCACCCACACCACCACACTTACCCAGTATCTCTTCCCACACACACACACCACCACACTTACCCAGTCTCCCCCACACACACCACCACACTTACCCAGTCTCTCTTCCCACACACACACCACCACACTTACCCAATCTCTCTTCCCCACCACACACCACCACACTTACCCAGTCTCCCCCCACACACACCACCACACTTACCCAGTCTCTCTCCCCCCCCCACACCACCACACTTACCCAGTCTCTCTCCCCCCCACACCACCACACTTACCCAGTCTCTCTTCCCCCCCCCCACACCACCACACTTACCCAGTCTCTCTTCCCCCCCCCACCCCACCACCACACTTACCCAGTATCTCTCCCCCACACACCACCACACTTACCCAATCTCTCTTCCCACATACACACACACCACCACACTTACCCAGTCTCCCCCCACACCACCACATTTACCCAGTCACTCCCCCACACACCACCACACTTACCCAGTCTCCCCCACACACACCACCACACTTACCCAGTCTCTCTTCTCACACCCACACCACCACACTTACCCAGTCTCCCCCCACACACACCACCACACTTACCCAGTCTCTCTTCCTCCCCACACCACCACACTTACCCAGTCTCACTCCCCCCACACACCACCACACTTACCCAATCTCTCCCCCACACACACACCACCACACTTACCCAGTCTCTCTTCACCCACACACCACCACACTTACCCAAGTCTCCCCCACACACACCACCACACTTACCCAGTCTCTCTTCCCCCACACCACCACACTTACCCAGTCTCTCCCCCCCACACCACCACACTTACCCAATCTCTCCCCCCCCCACACCACCACACTTACCCAGTATCTCTCTCCCCCCCCACACCACCACACTTACCCAGTCTCTCCCCCACACACACACCACCACACTTACCCAATCTCTCTTCCCACCACACACACCACCACACTTACCCAATCTCTCTTCCCCACACACACACACACCACACTTACCCAGTCTCTCCCCCCCACACACCACCACACTTACCCAGTCTCTCTCTCCCCCCCCCCCACACACACACCACACTTACCCATCTCTCTCCCCCCACACACCACCACACTTACCCAGTCTCTCTTCCCCCCCCACACACCACCACACTTACCCAGTCTCTCTCTTCCCCCCACACACACCACCACACTTACCCAGTCTCTCTTCCCCCCCCCCCCCACACCACGACACCTACCCAGTCTCTCTTCCCCTCCCCCACCACCACCAACACACTTGTACTTACCCAGTCTCTCTTCCCCCCTCCCCCCACACCACCACACTTACCCAATCTCTCTCCCCCCCACACCACCACACTTACCCAGTCTCCCCCCCACACCACCACACCTACCCAGTCTCTCTCCCCCCCCCCATCTACCCACACAAACACACACCACACTTACCCAGTCTCTCTTCCCCTCCCCCACACACCACCACACTTACCCAGTATCTCTCCCCCCCACACCACCACACTTACCCAGTTCTCTCCCCCCCCACACCACCACACTTACCCAGTCTCTCTTCCCCCACACACCACCACACTTACCCAGTCTCTCTTCCCCCCCACACCCCACCACCACACTTACCCAGTATCTCTCCCCCCCACACCACCACACTTACCCAGTCTCTCCCACACACACACACACCACCACACTTACTCTCTCACATACCACACACCACCACACTTACCCAGTCTCCCCCCCACACACCACCACACTTACCCAGTCTCTCTTCCCCACACACACCACCACACTTACCCAGTCTCTCCCCCCACCACACCACCACACTTACCCAGTCTCTCTCCCCCCCACACCACCACACTTACCCAGTATCTCTCCCCCCCACACCACCACACTTACCCAGTCTCTCTCCCGCCCCCCACACCACCACACTTACCCAGTCTCTCTTCCCCCCCCCCACCCCACACCACACTTACCCAGTATCTCTCCCCCCCACACCACCACACTTACCCAGTCTCTCTTCCCACACACACACCACCACACTTACCCAGTCTCTCCCCCCACACCACCACACTTACCCAGTCACTCCCCCACACACCACCACACTTACCCAGTCTCTCCCCCACACACACCACCACACTTACCCAGTCTCTCTTCCCCCCCACACCACCACACTTACCCAGTCTCTCTCCCACACACACACCACCACACTTACCCAGTCTCTCTTCTCCCCACACCACCACATTTACCCAGTCACTCCCCCCCACACCACCACACTTACCCAGTCTCCCCCACACACACCACCACACTTACCCAGTCTCTCTTCCTCCCCACACCACCACACTTACCCAGTCTCTCCCCACACACACCACCACACTTACCCAGTCTCTCTTCCCCACACACCACCACACTTACCCAGTCTCTCTTCCCACCCCACACCACCACACTTACCCAGTCTCTCCCCCACCCACACCACCACACTTACCCAGTATCTCTCCCCCCCACACCACCACACTTACCCAGTCTCTCCCCCACACACACCACCACACTTACCCAATCTCTCTTCCCACCACACACACCACCACACTTACCCAGTCTCCCCCCCACACCACCACACTTACCCAGTCTCCCCCCCCACACCACCACACTTACCCAATCTCTCTTCCCCCCACACACCACCACACTTACCCAGTCTCCCCCACACACACACACCACACTTACCCAGTCTCTCTTCCCCCCCCCCACACACCACCACACTTACCCAGTCTCTCTTCCCCCCCACACACCACCACACTTACCCAGTCTCTCTTCCCCCCCCCCCCCCACACCACGACACCTACCCAGTCTCTCTTCCCCCCCCCCCCACACCACACACTTGTACTTACCCAGTCTCTCTTTCACTCTTACCCCCCACACACCACCACACTTACCCAATCTCTCTCCCCACCCCCCACACACCACCACACTTACCCAGTCTCTCTCCGCCCCACACCACCACACATACCCAGTCTCTCGCCCACCACCACCACACACCTACCCAGTCTCTCTCCCCCCCCCCCACACACCACCACACCTACCCAGTCTCTCCCCCCCCCACACCACCACACTTACCCAGTCTCTCTTCCCCCCCACACACACCACCACACTTACCCAGTCTCTCTCCCCCCCCCACACCACACCACCACACTTACCCAGTCTCTCTCTCCCCCACCCACACCACCACACTTACCCAGTATCTCTCCCCCCCCCCCCCACACCACCACACTTACCCAGTCTCTCTTCCCCCACACACACACCACCACACTTACCCAGTCCTCTCTCCCCCCCCCCCCACACCACCACACTTACCCAGTATCCCCCCCACCCCACACCACCACACTTACCCAGTCTCTCCCCCCCCCCACACCACCACACTTACCCAGTCTCTCTTCCCCCCCACACCACCACACTTACCCAGTCTCTCTTCCCCCACAACAACAACAACAACAACATACAGTATTTATACGGCGCTGAATCTTTATAGAAATCAAATCGAAGCGCACACACACGTTAGCATTCAAAGCGCATTCAAACACAAACGCAATACAACGCGAACACACACAGATAACATAAATGGAATATAGCAGAAACAGACCTAATGGCAAGAGAGAGAAGATAAAGAGAGAGGAGCTTTAATGACGGGGGAACAGGTGGGTTTTGAGGTTAGCTTTGAAAGCAGAGAGAGTCGGTCGCTGACGGAGGGAGAGCGGAAGTTTGTTCCAGGAGGTCGGTCCTGAGACAGCAACGACCAACAGTTGAAAGCTTATACCTAGGGATCTGGAGAGAAAGAGGGTCAGAAACTGAACGTAAAGTGCGAGCTGGCGTATAGATGGAAATATTGTCACAGAGGTAAGATGGAGCAGCTTTATGAATAGATTTATAGCAAAGTGTGTTTAATTTATACTCAATTCTGTCTGCGACAGGAAGCCACACACACACCACCACACTTACCCAGTATCTCCCCCCCCCCACACACCACCACACACTTACCCAGTATCTCCCCCCCCCCCCACACACCACCACACTTACCCAGTCTCTCTCCCCCCCCCCACACACACCACCACCACACTTACCCAGTCTCTCTTCACACACACACACCACCACCACACTTACCCAGTATCTCTCCCCCCCCCCCCCACACACACCACCACACTTACACAGTCTCTCTTCATACACACACACCACCACCACACTTACCCAGTATCTCCCCCCCCCCCCCCCACACACACCACCACACTTACCCAGTCTCTCTTCATACACACACACACACCACCACACTTACCCAGTATCTCTCCCCCCCCCCACACACACACCACCACACTTACCCAGTCTCTCTTCATACACACACACCACCACCACACTTACCCAATACCCCCCACACACACACACACACCACCACACTTACCCAGTCTCTCTTCCCACACACACCACCACACTTACCCAGTCTCTCTTCCCACACACACACCACCACACTTACCCAGTCTCTCTTCACACACACACACCACCACACTTACCCAATCTCTCCCCCCCCCACACACCACCACACTTACCCAGTCTCTCTTCCCCACACACACACACACTTACCACACTTCCCCCCCACCCACACTTCCCAGTCTCTCTTCCCACACACAACCACCACCACACTTACCCAATCTCTCTTCCCCACACACACACACACCACCACACTTACCCAATCTCTCTTCCCACACACACACACCACCACACTTACCCAATCTCTCTTCCCACACACACACACACCACCACACTTACCCAATCTCTCTTCCCACACACACACACACCACCACACTTACCCAATCTCTCTTCACACACACACACACACCACCACACTTACCCAATCTCTCTTCCCACACACACACACACCACCACACTTACCCAATCTCTCTTCCCACACACACACACACACCACCACACTTACCCAGTCTCTCTCTTCCCACACACACACACACCACCACACTTACCCAATCTCTCTTCCCCACACACACACACCACCACACTTACCCAATCTCTCTTCCCCACACACACACACACCACCACACTTACCCAATCTCTCTTCCCACACACACACACACCACCACACTTACCCAATCTCTCTTCCCACACACACACACACACACCACCACACTTACCCAATCTCTCTTCCCACACACACACCACCACACTTACCCAATCTCTCTTCCCACACACACACACACCACCACACTTACCCAATCTCTCTTCCCACACACACACACCACCACACTTACCCAATCTCTCTTCCCACACACACACACACCACCACACTTACCCAATCTCTCTTCCCACACACACACACACCACCACACTTACCCAATCTCTCTTCCCACACACACACACACCACCACACTTACCCAATCTCTCTTCCCACACACACACACACCACCACACTTACCCAATCTCTCTTCACACACACACACACCACCACACTTACCCAATCTCTCTTCCCACACACACACACACACCACCACACACATACCCAGTCTCTCTTCCCACACACACACACACCACCACACTTACCCAATCTCCTCTTCACACACACACACACACACCACCACACTTACCCAATCTCTCTTCCCACACACACACACCACCACACTTACCCAATCTCTCTTTCCCACACACACACACACCACCACACTTACCCAATCTCTCTTCCCACACACACACACACACCACCACACTTACCCAATCTCTCTTCCCACACACACACACACCACCACACTTACCCAATCTCTCTTCCCACATACACACACACCACCACACTTACCCAATCTCTCTTCCCCCACACACACACACCACCACACTTACCCAATCTCTCTTCCCACACACACACACACCACCACACTTACCCAATCTCTCTTCCCACACACACACACACCACCACACTTACCCAATCTCTCTTCCCACACACACACACACCACCACACTTACCCAATCTCTCTTCACACACACACACACACACCACCACACTTACCCAATCTCTCTTCCCACACACACACACACACACCACCACACTTACCCAATCTCTCTTCACACACACACACACACACCACACACACTTACCCAATCTCTCTTCCCACACACACACACACACCACTACACTTACCCAATCTCTCTTCCCACACACACACACACCACACACACATACCCAATCTCTCTTCCCACACACACACCACCACACTTACCCAATATCTCTTCCCCACACACACTTACCACAATATCTCTTCCCACACACACACACACCACCACACTTACCCAATCTCTCTTCCCACACACACACCACACCACCCACACTTCCACACACACAATCTCTCTTCCCACACACACACACACACCACCACACTTACCCAATCTCTCTCCCCCACACACACACACACACACACCACACACCACACTTACCCAATCTCTCTTCCCACACACACACCACCACACTTACCCAATCTCTCTTCCACACACACACACCACCACACTTACCCAATCTCTCTTCCCACACACACACACCACCACACTTACCCAATCTCTCTTTCCACCACACACACACACCACCACACTTACCCAATCTCTCTCCCCCCCCCCCCCCCCCCCACACACACACCACCACACTTACCCAATCTCTCTTCCACACACACACACCACCACACTTACCCAATCTCTCTTCCCCACACACACACCACCACACTTACCCAATCTCTCTTCCCACACACACACACACCACCACACTTACCCAATCTCTCTTCCCACACACACACACCACCACACTTACCCAATCTCTCTTCCCACACACACACACCACCACACTTACCCAATCTCTCTTCCCACACACACACCACCACACTTACCCAATCTCTCTTCCCACACACACACACACACACCACCACACTTACCCAATCTCTCTTCCCCACACACACACACCACCACACTTACCCAATCTCTCTTCCCCCACACACACACACCACCACACTTACCCAATCTCTCTTCCCACACACACACACCACCACACTTACCCAATCTCTCTTCCCACACACACACACCACCACACTTACCCAATATCTCTTCCCCCACACACACACACCACCACACTTACCCAATCTCTCTCTTCCCACACACACACACCACCACACTTACCCAATCTCTCTCCCCACACACACACACACCACACACACTTACCCAATCTCTCTTCCCACACACACACCACCACACTTACCCAATCTCTCTCTTCCCACACACACACCACCACACTTACCCAATCTCTCTCCCCCCCCCCCCCACTTACACACACACACCACCACACTTACCCAATCTCTCTTCCCACACACACACACCACCACACTTACCCAATCTCTCTTCCCCACACACACACACCACCACACTTACCCAATCTCTCTCCCCCCCCCCCCCCCCACACACACCACCACACTTACACAATCTCTCTTCCCCACACACACACCACCACACTTACCCAATCTCTCTTCCCACACACACACACCACACTTACCCAATCTCTCTCTTCCCCCCCCCACACACACCACCACACTTACCCATCTCTCTCCCCCCCCCCCCCCCCACACCACCACACCGTACCCAATCTCTCTTCCCACACACACACACCACCACACTTACCCAATCTCTCTTCCCACACACACACACACCACCACACCTACCCAATCTCTCTTCTCCCCACACACACACACCACCACACTTACCCAATCTCTCTTCCCACACACACACACACCACCACACTTACCCAATCTCTCTTCCCCCACACACACACCACCACACTTACCCAATCTCTCTTCCCACACACACACACACCACCACACTTACCCAATCTCTCTTCCCACACACACACCACCACACTTACCCAATCTCTCTTCCCACACACACACACCACCACACTTACCCAATCTCTCTTCCCACACACACACACCACCACACTTACCCAATCTCTCTTCCCACCACACACACACCACCACACTTACCCAATCTCTCTTCCCCACACACACACACCACCACACTTACCCAATCTCTCTTCCTACACACACACCACCACACTTACCCAATCTCTCTTCCCACACACACACACACCACCACACTTACCCAATCTCTCTTCCCACACACACACCACCACACTTACCCAGCAGTATCTCTTCCCCACACACACACCACCACACTTACCCAATCTCTCTTCCCACACACACACACCACCACACTTACCCAGTATCTCTTCCCCCACACACACCACCACACTTACCCAGTATCTCTTCCCCCACACACACACCACCACACTTACCCAGTATCTCTTCCCACACACACACACCACCACACTTACCCAGTATCTCTTCCCACACACACCACCACACTTACCCAGTATCCCACATACACACACACCACACTTACCACACTTACACCAGTATCTCTTCCCACACACACCACCACACTTACCCAGTATCTCTTCCCACACACACACCACCACACTTACCCAGTATCTCTTCCCACATACA
>CM065693.1:59100587-59105587 GCA_017654935.2 Phymorhynchus buccinoides
TTCAAATATTGGGCGTGTGCAGTTTAACTCGAACATCTTTTTAAATTAAGAATGTTGTTGTAAACTAGTCGTGACAAGGACAGCCACCCACAGGCCTAACATACTGACACAGGTGGAAGCACGTGCAGCCTGTTGTTGTAAACTAGTCGTGACAAGGACAGCCACCCACAGGCCTAACATACTGACACAGGTGGAAGCACGTGCAGCCTGTTGTTGTAAACTAGTCGTGACAAGGACAACCACCCACAGGCCTAACATACTGACACAGGTGGAAGCACGTGCAGCCTTTCAACGTCACGTATAACAGATGTTTCAACCCTCCCTCTCCGTCTTGTTTTGTTTTAACTTAAATACTATTGCATCCTATGTTATTGGCTTTTCACAAATTTGGTTACTCATCAATATTGAGTAAACTGAATAATTTGTTCAGAGCATTATATTTTTAAAAATCGGATATTTGTAGGCAGAGTACTGGCACTTGTCTGTATGGTTTAATGGAGTGCACACCAACTTTGAATAATACAATATCTAAAGAAGTGAACTTCCTGATGTCAGTTGGGGCAAAGTCAGCCACCAGTTTCATGTCACACTGTCTCGCTGGCTATGGTGGACCAACAGTTCATAACGGCAGCATTGCACAAAGAGGACATTAACTGTGTTGTCAACAGTCTTCAAGACGAATTGTTCTGTACGGCAACAAAGAAAGACAGTTCTCGGAAGAAGACAACATTAATGAGAGACTGGCATTACAATCTATAAAGGGATTCATGTAAGATAAACTTTGCTAAAGAAAATCTGGAAACGTTTAAGCTTCTGCAAGATTTGTGCACGAATATTACGGGTATGTTCTTTTTGTAATGAATCCATAAGTTAAATTTGCATAACACACATAACAAACGAACCAATGAAATTTCATTTAGGCAGGGTAATTAGATAAGGAATATATATATTTTTGTGGAATCTCTCTCTCTCTCAAAATCTCTCTCTCTCTGTCTCTCTCTCTCTCTCTCTCTCTCTCTCTCTCTTCTCTCTCTCTATCTCTCTCTCTCTCTCTCTGAAAATGCTCTCTCTTAAACATCTTTTGTCTTCCATGAAACACACTTGGTTAACACACACACACACACTCTGACAACACAGACACACCACACACACACATCCTAGTCTAAACAATCTAAAGCTTTTTCGAACTGGATATGGGAAATGATTGCTTATCTCTGGATATAACAGACATTTTGTAGACGTTGATGTGGAGAGAGTGAGCACTTCAGTGATCCTAATACAGACCCTCCTGACTCACAATGAATTCATGCGGGCAGATGGTGACACCCTGGGCGGTATATACTACGCCCTAACAATAGACAGTGCAGACGAAAGAATGGTCAACCTATAATATTTTTTTCACGCCAGACTTAGGCAATCAATGCATTTTATTACTTATCACGCGATTTTCTTTATACCCAGGTAGTAGAGAGATTTTATAGTGTATGGTAGGACCACTCATTGTCTCTCTCCGAGCTTTATTGTCAAAAAATAAATATAGTTTTAATTAGCCCCACACGAATATTATGCCCAAAAGCTTGGAAAAATTTATATTAATAAAGGCAATAAGTCTCTCATTGCAAGCCATCCTAAATGGAAATGATGCTATTCCTCCAGGAGTCACAAAGTCCCACCATCTGTTTGATACCCTGAGCTAAACACATTATGTCATTGTTGCAGACCGGAGGACGATAAGCAGCTTCCATTCCTTCAGGGCAGATGTCCCCAGACAACCAGGACGGAAGACGATCTGAAGAGGGCAATGTCCACCGCAGGGATGCAGGTTTCCCGAGAACCAGGATAGGCAACAGGAAAGGGGAATAAGCGCTGCTACAGCATGCACTATTTTGTACTTAGCTTGAGAGAGAGATGATTAAAGAAAAATGTGAAGAGAGTGACTGCCTTCAGATTGACAAAGAAGAGAGAGAGAGGAAGAAGCAAAATAGAGAACAGAGAAAGCCCTAGACTTTATTCTCCTGTTTGCAAAATTTTTATTGATTAGGCCTTTCTGCCCGTATCAAGTAGCGAAAAAGGGGGGGTAAAGATAACAACAAATATATAGTGATGAAAAAGAACAAAAATACATAGGAAGATACGTTGGGGTTGGATGGGGGAGGGGGATGAGGTTACTACAAATACATACAACAACATTTGCAACGTTCACAAAGATAAATATAAATGCATAGTGATTACAGAACATAGAGAGACATAGCCACGTACGTCGTAGGGGGTTATGAGCAGATACACATAACAAAAGCAACAACTTGCAACTATGTCAAAATGTTCGAAATATGAAGCAAAACGAATGTGAACATACTGCAATGAAAGCAGATTGTGCAAACATTTTATGCAAAATAGCTTGGTTTTTACACTCGAATACTCACGACAAATTAAAGTCAATGTGTATAAAGTGATTAAGAAGGAAAGGGGTGGAGGGGGAACTATTTGATTTTGACCAATATAATCACACCAAAACAAAATGTTGCAAATAAAGTATCGCCATTATAGTTATCGCTCAAAACATCATGACAATAACTCGGTTAGTGAATATACGATGTTCCTTCCGTGGACTTAATACATCGTAAGCCATCACCATAATTACTTGATTTTTGGACAAAGGGATTAATAGAAATACTCGTGACCCAACGGCGAGACAAAGACAGAATGCATCCACACGTTATAATACACGCACATACAGTCAGTGCACATGCTGCACAAGACAAAGACAGAATGCATCCCCACGTTATAATACACGCACATACATTCAGTGCACATGCTGCACAAGACAAAGACAGAATGCATCCACACGTTATATTACACGCACATACAGTCAGTGCACATGCTGCACAAGACAAAGACAGAATGCATCCACACGTTATAATACACGCACATACATTCAGTGCACATACTGCACAAGACAAAGACAGAATGCATCCCCACGTTATATTACACGCACATACATTCAGTGCACATGCTGCACAAGACAAAGACAGAATGCATCCCCACGTTATAATACACGCACATACATTCAGTGCACATGCTGCACAAGACAAAGACAGAATGCATCCACACGTTATAATACACGCACATACAGTCAGTGCACATGCTGCACAAGACAAAGACAGAATGCATCCACACGTTATATTACACGCACATACAGTCAGTGCACATGCTGCACAAGACAAAGACAAAATGCATCCACACGTTATATTACACGCACATACAGTCAGTGCACATGCTGCACAAGACAAAGACAGAATGCATCCACACGTTATATTACACGCACATACAGTCAGTGCACATGCTGCACAAGACAAAGACAGAATGCATCCCCACGTTATATTACACGCACATACAGTCAGTGCACATGCTGCACAAGACAAAGACAGAATGCAACCCCACGTTATATTACACGCACATACAGTCAGTGCACATGCTGCACAAGACAAAGACAGAATGCAACCCCACGTTATATTACACGCACATACAGTCAGTGCACATGCTGCACAAGACAAAGACAGAATGCATCCACACGTTATATTACACGCACATACAGTCAGTGCACATGCTGCACAAGACAAAGACAAAATGCATCCACACGTTATATTACACGCACATACATTCAGTGCACATGCTGCACAAGCAAGGGGGAAAGGAGGGGGTATGGAATTAATCTACATGTTCACAATTCCTCTGACAACATACATTCAAGAACCAACAAAACCCTTTAGTAACAGTAGAAAGAGAGAGAGAGCGAGAGAGAGAGAGAGAGAGAGAGCGAGAGAGAGAGAGAGAGAGAGAGAGAGAGAGAGAGAGAGAGAGAGAGAGAGAGAGAGAGAGAGAGAGAGACAGAGAGAGAGAGAGAGAGAGAGAGAGAGAGAGAGAGAGAGAGAGAGAGAGAGAGAGAGATTCAATTCAATTCAATTCAATTCAAACAATTTTAATGACTAGGCCTTCTGCCCGTATCATAGGGAGGCTGGGGGAGGGGGTTATAAAGACAAATAACATTTGTATCGAAAACTAGAAAATAACACAAATTCTTGTGGATTTAAGCATTAAAGCAAAAATAAACAAATTAGTAAGTAAATAAATGAACATATATAAATAAATAGGTAAATTAAAGAGAAAAACAACAACAAATAATCCAATATGATATTGAGTCGATGAAACAGATGGTTAAACAATTATCCAGAACAAGTCGATTATAAATATACCAAACTATTAAACTAAAAGGTAGGTAATGTGAAAAAGCATTAGTGACTCAACACAAACTATAGCGGTAACTCAACTTGAATCAACATACACAGCACTGTATACATGTGTACCATAGAGGGTTAGCATTGAGCAAATTGTCATTCAAAAATATGTAAAGGAAGGGTGATAACTACAAAGAATGCATACATACGAAATATGCTCAGAATGCGGTATTTACTACGTTTTGATCAACTAAAATGAGATATTCTATAAGAATTAATGTTTCACAAGGTCTTGATAAACCAAGCAAAAGCCTGAAGGGCATCTGACATTCATACACAATGCACACAAACTTCGGCAAACTCACGTTTGTCTGTCTAAATAACATGGAAGTATAAACTCGCACAGAACATTGTTATTTTGTGTTAAATACTATGTTATAGAGAGGGTCATGGTGCATTGAGAAAACACGCATCATAAACACAAAGTACTGTGTACACTAATCAGCCCACAAAGGCATTATAAACACAAGGGAAGAGACACATTTGCGTAAAACATACCAGTGTTGTGTAGGGATTGCTATAGCTGAAGTATTCTTAAAACATGCATAACATTTCTATAATTGAATGAAAACACGTTTTCTGAACCAACCACATTTTCTTACACACGAAACAGAAGACCAAATGTCTGCAGTTTCGTGTTTTGATGCTTAGAAAGTAAACAAAAAGAGGTATAGTTAGTCACTAATACATTTGATCAACATAAAT